>PVJX010008088.1:0-44895 GCA_004027295.1 Dolichotis patagonum
AATAGGGAGGCTAAAAATGGCTGTCATAGTGTCTCTCATTCTCTTCAAAACAGCTGTCCATACATTCATGTGTGTTGAACTTAAACAAGACAAAGCAAGCTAAAATCATTTTGAACAAAAAGTGATAGTTTTGCTGGATTTCACATCATGACATTGTGGAATCTGCACTGGGTACTGTAGTGTCTCTTTTTCTTTAAAGTAGTTGTTCATTTCAACATTCATTATATAGTTGTTTCTTGTAAACTGTTTATAAGCTCTACACATGCATGAGTCTCTACATGTATATCTAACCTTTCTGCTTTAGTGGGAAAAACAAAACAAAGCAAGACAAAACAAAATTCCTAAAAAATCATGAAGCAAAAAGTCATATAAAACTGTAATACAAGGTGATCTACAATGGTTGTCATGGTGTCTCAGCAGTGTATAACAACATTAATAAAAACAAAGCATTGGAGACATTATAAGACCTCAAAAGGAAGTAATAATCAAACCAGAGTGGGTACCTTAGTGCATCCTGTCATTTTCAGTTTAGTTGCCTATACTCTTAGACTTGATGCTATCAATCATAACAGATTTAAATAAAATCAGTCAATATAAAGTAGCAATCTAACAAACCAGATTCAAATAAGATTAGTCATAATAGGACAGTGTAAGTTATACAGGGCTTCTGATTAGGTTGATAGGAAATTAAGGATGATTGCCATAATATGTCCTCTTATTTTTGGGATAGCTGACCATGTCCTCAAGTCTAGTGCAAGTAGATAAACTGGAACAGCATATAATCCATCCAATCAGAGTGATGAGAATAATGTAGATTTTAAATCTTGTTACTCTATTAACAACATTCTCTGACTTCCTTTTTTAGACAATTCCTCCCCTTTCACTCCCATAGGGTGCACTGCTTGTTTTGGGTCCCAGTGCCTCCCTATATAGGGCATCTCAATGGACCTTATTTCCTGATCTACTCTAGCCTTTGCAATTCCTCTGTTTTGACTCCTGCTTCTTCATGCACATGCTTTATTCTTAAGTTACAGATCCTCTTGTCATCTTCTAGTTTTTGTATGATTACTGCCTGCTCCCTTGTTATTTTTAAGAGATCTTCCCTTTCAAGATCACACATTTCAAGCATGTGTTCAATTTTTGATAGTTTATCTTTGGTTTCTTGCAAGCAGTTTTGCCAGCTTTCTATGCAGTCTTTAGTTTCCTGATAATCTCTTTGAATCTGCTTCATGAATTCTAGGGTTTTTTTATATTCCTCATTGAATGCTTCTCTCCTTCTGTGTTCCTCCATTCTTCTGTCTGTGTATTCTTGAGAAGTTCCCAGCCTTTCTTTTTTTAATCTACTTATCTGTTGTTTAATTTGAATTAATATTTCAGCTTTGATCTCATTTATGAGGTCCTGAAGATATGTCTTTGTCCACTGATGCTGTGTTTGATGTTGCATGTATGCTGCCATCAATCTCTTTTGTATTTACCTCTCCTGGATCCATATTCTCAGGTTTGGGCTCTGGGGGTTTTTTCTTATTTCTCTCTCTCGTCATGTTTTTGGTTCCTTCCATACAAATGTACAGTGTAATTCCCAGCCCCTTTTCTTGTTGGTTATGGTTCTTCTGGAGCATGCAGACTAGGGGTTTCTGCCCTCTGCAGTCTGCTATCAGAGACTGAATTTCAAGCAAGGGCAGTGTGCACTGGCTCCTCCCCTCCAGGCCAGTCAACCTTTGTGTGCCTTCACTGTGTCAGTGTGCACCATGCTCAGGGAATTAATTTGTAGCAACCCTTTGTGTTCTGGCCAGGGGCACAGCCCAGTCCAAGCAGATCCCACCAATCCACCACGTGTTGATGCTGGTCCCTGAGGACTTCTGGGCTTCCCAACCTCTGACCTCAGCACAGCTATGGTGAATTCACAGTGCCTCTGGGTGGGTCGTGTGCAGGGTTGGTTCTGGATGAATTGTGCACAGGGTGGTTCAGCTCCACACTTGGGGCCGCTCAAGCCAGTCACATTGGCATGGTTCAGTCAGTCAGGTCGATCTTGGGCAGGAATTCAGGTGGCTCAGGGAGGCCGCCATGCTCGTGGATCTTAGCTTCTCTAATGGTAGCCCTGGGAACTCATATTCAAGCAGGTTTTTTCACTTTAGTTTCTTCCTGGGTTGAGAGACTCCACCTCCCATTGTTTGGGTCTCTCCAGGGTGTTCTCTGGCATTTGAGCTGTCTCTCTCAGAGAGGATCCCTATCCTGCTACCTACCAGTCTGCCATCTTTGGAACCCCCCCTAAGTTTTTATTGGATCATTGAACAGAACTGTTTGCAGTCTCACTGTTTGAATATCCACTCTACAAGCTTTAATTTTTTTAACTTGAACAACTATTCCTAAGCTGACATTATGTAATTTGTCAACTAGTGATTTCTTATTGTTTATTTTATTTTATTTTATTTATTTTTTTGGAATTTTTAATTATTGCTTCCCTTTTTTCTGTTTTGCTTTTTTTCCTCTTTAAATAAAATTTTTAAAATCTCCATGTGTTTGTGGAGTTTTTGCAGCTTCTTTTGTCATTAATTTAAAGTTTCATGGCACTATGATCACATAGCATATATGAGAAAATATCAATTTTTTTGCATTTACTTAAGCATATTCTGTAGGCTAGTATATAGTCTATTTTATATAATGTACCATATGCAGCTGAAAAGGACATATATTGTGATATTGTTGTGTGGAACACTTTGTACATGTCTATTGTCCATTTGTTCTGAGGTATGATTCAGTTCTGTTATTTCTTTGCTGATTTTCTGTGTAGTTCATCTGTCTCTTTGTGTCAGTGGGGTATTACAATCTGCCATTATAATTGTGTCATTGTTTATTTGATTTTTCATTTCTCTTCATCTTTGTTTTGTATAACTGTGTGCTGCCAAATTCAGTGCATACATATTTAAGATTGTTATTTCTTCCTCTTGACGTTTTCCCCTAATATATAGTGACCTTGTTTAATCAGTTTGATAATTATTGGTTTAAAATTCACATAATCTGCAAACAGAATAGCTACCTCTGTTTTTGGGGGGGGGGGTTCCCTGTTGCATGAAGTATTGTTTTCTATCCTTTGCCTTTCATTCTGAGTTTCTTTTTGGGTTATATGGGTTTCATGTATGCAGCATATGGTTAGATGTTGCTTCTTGATGCATTCTGCCAGTCTGTTGCTTTTATTTGGGGAATCAAGGCCACTTACAGTAATGATTATAACTGATATATATTGGTTTATTTTTGACATGTTATCTTTCTGCTGTTGGTTCTTTACCTTTCCTCTCTGTTTAATTGTTTGTTTTGCTTAATGTTTTTCCTATGTCTGTCTACAGTACCTTTTAGTATTTTTTGTTGGGCATTTTTAGTGGTCATGAAGTTCTTCAGCTGTTCTTTGTCATGGAAGTATCTTGTTTCTGCATGAATTTTGAAGGACATTTTTGCACAGTACATCAATCTGAGTTGGAAATTGTTTTCCTTTAGGATCTGAAATGCTTCACTCCATGCTCTTCTTGACTTTATTGTTGTGCTGAGAAGTCTGTTGTGATTCTGATAGGCTTTCCTTTATAGGTGATCAGTCTCTTGTAACAACTTTTAATATTCTGTTCTTATGTTGAATTTCTGGGATGTTAATTATTATATGTCTGAATGTCTTTGTTTTGTTATTTTCCTATATTCCCTTAGGGAAGCTAAAGGCACAGTCTCAGTTGTTTCTTGGGTTGAGAAAATTTATCTATAGTTCAGGGAGTTTCCACAATTGAGTGGAGGTCATTATTCAGTTTTATAGCTTTTATTTTGGTTATGGCTATTTGGAGCTTTATATACTTCACTGATCTGTATGTCAGTTTCCATACCCATATGGGAAAATTTTTGGCTATTACTTCTGTAAATAGCCTCTTTCTATCATTTATGTTGTCACCTTCTTTTTCATTTATCCCTATCAAACTTTTGTTGTTTTTCTTTGCATCATCTTGCAGCTTTTGAATTGTTATTTTCTGATTCCTTGTTATTTTTTAAAGCTCTTTCCTTTCTTGTTCACTAGCTGCAATCCTGTCTTCTAGGACTGAAAGTCTATATTCCCTTTTATTGAAGTACTTTTGCCAAATTTTTATGGAATTTTTTATTTCCTCTATATCTCTTTGAATCTGTTTCATGCATTCTGTTTGTTTCTTATATTGTTCACTTAAGGTTTCCATCGTCTTACATTGTGCCTCATTTTTTTAACTATGTCTTCTTTAGACATGTTCATCATTTCTTTCATTATGTTTATCATTTCTTCCTTTACATGGGAGATTTTTTCTGATCTGAGTTTTTTATAGCTTTGTGGGATTATTTCTGTACTTCAGTCACTATCATTTCAGGATTTTCAGGTGTATAGCTTACATTTTTTTCTATTTCCATGTCTCCTAGGCTTTCTTGGGATGGACTGGAGGTTTAAGATTGCATTTTGCAAATTAATTTTGTCATTTTCCTAATATTCTCATAGGGAAGCTAAAGGCAAGGTCTCAGTTGTTTCTTGGGTTGAGAATATCTATCTGTACTGCAGGCAGTTTCCTCAATTAAGTCGAGGACATTAGTCAGGTCTTACCAGGTGGCTTTCAGACACTCAGGGTTGCTGGGAGGGGCTCAGCTAGGCCCACAGGTATCTTCCTGAATGTCCTCCAGTGACAGGAGATGCTGGGCAGGGTCCTACATGGATCTGAGCAATGTGCCAAGGCTGAATGGCTGGATAGAGATCACTGCACAGGCTTTTAGCTCACAAGCCAGAATGCAGGCAGCTCAGAGCCACTCAAGGGCTGCTGGGTGGGACCTAACTAAGCATGTGAGGACATTTCTGAGGGTCCTCTGGTGATAGGGGATGCTGAGTGGGGCCCTACCAGGTTCTGAGTGATATACTGAGGCTATACTAGTGGATGGAGATCACTGGCACACTTTTGGCTCATGAGTTAAGTGGAGTGCATGCAGCTACAGGCTCCCCTGGGATTGTAGGATGGGCCCCAAATGGGACCAAAGGGACCTTATTGAGGCTCCTCCAGTGATCAGGGAATCTGGATGGAGCCATGTCAGGTTCAGAGCAATGTGCCAAGGCTGCACCACTATATGGATATTGCTGCATTCACTTTTGGCTCACGAGGCTGAGCACAGGTGGATCCTTTAGTTTCTTTTTTAATTTCATCTGTGACTCATTGTTTGTTCAGGAGAGTATTATCTAATTACTATGCGTTTATGGAGTTTTTGTGGTTTCTTTCACTATTAATTTCCAATTTCATTGCAAGATGGTCTGATGATATGCATGGGATAATTTCAGCTCCCTTTCCCTAAGTTTAGCATGTTTTATAGGCTAGTATATTGCGTATTTTAGAGAACATCCTATGCAGAGCTCAGAAGAATATGTATTCTGATATTTTTGGGTTGAACACTTCTTAAATATGTAATAAGTTCATTTTTTCACTGGTTTAGTGCCATTCTAATCTTTGCTGATTTTTTGTCTATTTGATCTATGTCTTTGTGACAATGGACTATTCAGGTCAACCAATACAATTGTGTTACTGCCTATTTTATGTTTCATGCTATTCATATTTGTCATAGTTGGGGCTCAATATTTGGTGTATACATGTTTATGATTTATATCTCTTCCTCTTGAAGTTTTCCCCAACAAGTAGGTAGTTACCTTCTTCAGTGCTTTGATCATTCTTGGATTGAAGTTCACATTGTCTGAAAAGAGTAGCTACCCTTGCTTTTTTTCTGGGTTCCTGTCACATAGAATATTGTTTTCCATCCTTTAACTTTCAGTCTATGACTTTCTTTTTAAGTGAAATATGTTTCTTGTATACAGTATATTGTTGGATATTGTTTCTTGATCCATTCTTCCAATTTTTTTGATTGGTGAGTTGACATTTACATTGATGATAAAAACTGATAGGTATTGAATTATCATGTTATGTCATCATTGTCAGTTTACTTTACTTGTTTTCCTGATTTCCCCCTCTATTTAACTGCTTGCCCTGCCTGGTAATTTCTTTCTGTTATTGTTCTTAGAAATATGGTCATTTTTATCTTTATCTAAAATATCTTTCGGTACTATTTGTACACTTGGTTTTGTTGTCCTGAATTTCTTCAGTTGTTTTCATCATGGAACATATTATTTATCCAATAATTTTGAAGGGTATTTTTGCAGGGTGCATCAGAGTTGGAAGTTCTTTACTTTTAGGTCTTGAAATACTTCGTTCTAAGCTCTTCTTGACTTGAGATTTTGTTTTTAGAAGTCTGCCATAATTCTGATGGACCTTCTTTTATAGGTGATGTTTCGTTTCTCTAACAACTTTTAATATTTAATTCTGGTGCTGAATCTCTGGAATCTTCATTATTATATGTCTCTGTGTAGATGTAATTAAGTCATGGCTATTTGGAGTTCTATATGTCTCACTTATCTGTATGTCAAATGTGTTCCTATGCTTGAGAAATTTCCTCCTCTTATTTGTGAAAATAATTTTTATGTCGTTTGTTTTGATGCCTGTTTTTTCACTGACACCTATCTGAATTTATTACTTTGCATTGCATCATATTGGGTCTGTTGCTATTTGTTGATGCCTTATTTTTAAGAGAGCTTTCTTTTTGCTGTCACTAGCCATGTTCTCCTCTGAAATTTTGAAAGTCTGTCTTCAGTTTTATTCATGCAAACTGAGAGTGGAAGTTTTAACTTCTTGAATATCACTCTGAATCTTTTTCATACATTCTATTTGTTTAATATACTGCTCATTCAAGATTTCCATCATTTTCCTATGTTACTCTACCTCCTCTTTAACTGTCTAATATAGATTTGCTGAACAATTCCTTCATTTAGATTGCCACTTCTTTTTTTTTACCTGAGACTTTATTTCTGATCTGATTTCCTCTATAGCTTTGGGGATTTATTTCTTTACTTCAGTTGCTATGCTTTCATAATTATTCATTATGTTATTTGCATGAATAATTATTCATTATTCTATTTTCCTTTATGTCAACATCTCCTGGTCTTATTCTATTTGGGCTAGAGGTCTGAGATTTCCTTTTGCTTCTCCATCTTGTCATTTCCTTTTTTAAAAAATTGTTTTGTTTTCTGTGTTGATTCCTGTAAGATTTGGTAGTAGGTAGCTATATCACTAGCATCAAGGTCTGTCTAGGAAAAGTCTGTCCTTATGGGATGTCTTCTTGTGTTGGATTCTCTTGGTTTTTGTATGTCCCAAGATCCTAACTTCCCAGTTAGTTAAGAGTGGTCTGTTGTAGTTTGGTTCTGTTCCCAGTTCATTGGTGTTGTGCTGTGGTGGGGTCAATTAGCCCAGAGCTTCTCAGTATTATTACAGAAGGGAAAACAACTCTTTACAAACAATATGCCATTCCTGTTAATGTAGTATAACTCTAACTAAAGAAGTGTAATTAACAATAATGATAGCATCATTCACAATTTAGAAACTCACAAAATGTGGTAACTCACAAAATGTGGTATTTTTTACCTTGAAACATAGGAGCAAAATCTACAGTTATGTGACTGAACCAATGATAAATAAAGAACTTGTAGGCAAAGTGTTTCCCTTTGGTATAGTGGTTTTACTAGGTTGTGGAGAAATTAAAGAAGAATATTTTAAACAGCAAAGATAATGAAAAGAATGTAGAAGTATGGTTGTAGAATAAAGGATGATCCTACAAGTTTTATGAATGTATAGAAGAATACAGAAAAAAATAGAATGAGGGGGTAAACAAGTGATGATCTGAACTTGGTCTTTGTATTTTGGAGAATGACATTAGTTTTCTGTTGCTGGAGTTCTCTGTAGTCAATTAGTAAAACAAAAGATAAGAAAGAAGGTGCAGAAGAGAAAGATAAAACAAAAGAATATTGAAGTGAGCTAGCAAAAAGGGAGACAATGTTTATTTACATGAAAGTATAAAATAAAGAGAAGTAATTGAGGAAAAAGAGAAAGATGAATAAACCAAAACACAAATAATAGTAAGAGACCAGATTAATCAAAAGAAAAAAATCCCCAACAAACAAACAACTACAACAACAACAAAATCCCCAGTCCAAATAAGTCTGAAAAAGGAAAACCAATGAAGAAAAAAAGAACAAAATTTCGATTCCAGAAATGTGCTGTGTAGCCCAGTCAAGTTTCTAGTAGAAGTTGTCCTGGATGAGGAATGGACTTTGTCCTTTGGATGGGGAGCCTGGATTGGCCTTGTGCTGAAAAATTTTGAATATCCACTGCCCCTTGCCAAGTTTGTCTCTGGCTGACATCCTAGTTGCTGTGGTGCCATCAAGTAGGGAAAGGCCAATTTTATTCCCAGAACTGTTTGTCATTGTCACCTTCTGGACCTTGCAGAGCTTTGTGTGTTCCACAACACTAATTCTTCTGGTACACAGAAGGGTAAGAGTATTGTACTTATAGGGTACCTAATTGAAGGGTAGGGGAATGTACTTGTCTCTCTGTAAGACAAGGCTGCTCACCTGCTTGTGCCACTGTGTCAAGGCCATTCTGCTGATAATAGACTAGGGGAACATTTCCAGTCCTTTGTATTTAGAGGGAAGATTACATTTTGGTGACCACCTGAGTGGAGTCTGGTTGGTTCCATCTCTTACATCCCTGCAGAATTCCCCCTAGTCTGCTTCCAAATTGCTGGCCATCTACTGTGACTGCATGGCTCTTTCCCTTATTCCATTTCAAAACTGGCAGTGAAGGGACCAAAGATTATTCTGTTGTGGGATTTTCCCTGTCCACTTTGAAGTAAAACAGCAGTCCTTCCTGCCTTCTGTTCCATGTATGTGTGTCCCAAAGCACAGCACTGGTTCACCTCTCTTGCCAACTGCTGGCTTTTTCTGGTCCATTGGGATGGAGTATCCCATCACTGCTCTGGGCCATAGCATGCTGCTTACTGGGGGCTGCTCCAGGACAAGGCACTTAGGAAAGAGTTTTGGCAGCAAAGTGATCTAATTAAGATGGATGTGGTTTGGACCACTTCAGCCGTGGACACATAGCCATGCATGGTTCCTGAAGCATCAACCACAGACCTGTTTGCTGCCTGCATCCTGGAATCAGGTCACTGTGCAGCAGCATTATGCTGGGACACAGCTGCAATTCCTAACTGATTTTCTCATCTGTCATCCCTGCTCCCTAGAGCAGTGCCTGGTGCATAATAGTGTTTATTTTAAAACAAAGCAGTTAGTTGTCCTCAGAGAATCTCTGGAGGATTAGAGGATAGAGGGGTGAGCGAGGCTCTAAGTTTCTGAACTAGATGAGGAGAACTTAAATGCTTATGTGTATAATCAAAACAAATACTTTTAAAAATCTACTTGATTTCTCACATTTAGAAAAATATATATATATATACCACATACGTCTGGTGATCCTGGTATTTGATGTTGAGGGAAAAGACTCAACAAAGAATGCGACTAATGTAAAAGAAAAATTTAAATGTATTTAAATCACATTGAAGGCACAAGAGGCACAAGTGCATTTCTGTGGATAATAAAATTCAAGCCAATGGCACTAAACCACAGAGCTACAACCCCAACCCTGTTCATTTTTCTGTTTTTGTGTAGTTTCTGGTGTTGACCTCAAACATGTGATCCTCCTGCCTCAGTGTCCCAGATGGCTGTGAATGCAGACATGCATGTCCATGTACAGATGAACTATTCTAGGTCAGCAGCGAGAGCAAAGTTTGAGTTTTGGCTTTGGAGGAGAAGAGGGATCCCTGCTTCTCAGAACAGTCTGAGTGTTCATGTCAGTTGGATTTGGAGGGGTCAAACTCAGCCAATGTTTTGGGAATTTATACCTAAAGTGTCTGGAATTCTGGACAAGAATAAATCTTACTTTATCTCCTTTATCAGCTCAAACTGTTTCTGCAAAGGCAGAGAAAGATAAATGCAAATGTGTCCTTATCAATAAATTCCCAAATGCAAAAGGACCTGCCATGTTACATATAAGGACACTTGTTACTACTGACCTAACAAGTTTGTTTTCTTTTTTTTATTCAAACAAACAACTTGTGTGTGTGTGTGTGTGCATGTATGTGTGCATGTGCACACACAAGCATATATTTTAATTGCCATTTCTAAATGAGAAGGCTTTAGGTCAGGTTTTATATCAATTATGTAATTTTGTATTTTCATAAAATTTACAAAGCAACCAATGGTTTGCTAAATCTTATGCTTGACAAGAGAAGGCAGGACAGACAATGTCACAATGTAGTTTTAGATTTTTAGAAGAAAGTTGTATAAACTGAGCTCATGTTCATGGGCTTTCAAATATGGCAGCACATGGATGGGGTCATATTCAGGCAGTATGACCATCAAATAACAAACACTGTCTGAAACTGAAAATGTAAGACCTAACTTCAAGCTTCAAGTGGCCTCAGTCTCAGCTGATATCCAGGTTCTTTGAATAAAGAATAGAGCAGGACACACAGAAGTAGAAAGAGATTTATTAAAGAGAAAATATAATCCACAGAGCAGGGGCAGGCCAGTGAGAAAACTCAAGCAAGTTTGACTCAGAGTGGTCTACTTTAGGTTTTGCGGTATTTATTTCAACTTTTCCCAGGGTTTTGTGGTCTGAGGGGCATCTAAAGAAACTCTGCACAATTAAGTGACAGTCTCCACCCACGTATCAGGAGGGGAAGGCTTGGAACTTACATAACCTAGATAGTATGACTACCAGCCCCACCCACTGGGGTGTCAAAATTGTAATGTTAATAATGTTTTAATGATGTAGGGTTATCCTTGGTTACTCTAAAGCGATTAAGAGTGCATGTCCCTCTGCTCATGACAGATGTCAAGAAGTGTGAAGGGCAGGAGCAGATCTCTTAGGCTTAGGCTCCTGCCAGGTTTTTAAGAAAGTATGGTTAAAGCAGGAAGCTCTGGTAGTCTCCAGATTTGGAAGTAGTCCTGCCTGCTGTGATCCTAAAACCAGAATATTTCTCACACTATCTCCTGCTGTGGCTTGACTGTAAACCATTTCTATGGGCTCCAAGAACTTTTTAGTAAAATGAGTGGAAATAAAGTATATGAACAGAATACATGATTTGAATTAGTTCTTTGTTCACAGGGAAAAATTACTTACTCTTCTCTTACTTGGTTCTGTGCGCATTTTACCCTTAGAATTTGGTGTCTTAACTCAGTGAAATGTATGCTACGAGGAGTCAAAATTTCAAACTCACTCTTTTTCTTTTCAATTTAACTTTCAGCTATTGTTTTGCTGGGGAGTTGGTGTGCACTGGTGAGCCATTACAATTTGCTTTAATTGACTTAGGAATGATGAGATACTGATAAAGGATTTATCAGTGGTGGCTAACCTGTGACATTTTTGTTGTTCATTTTACAAACAAAAGGTTTTAATGTATATGCAGGGTTTTTTTTCTAGAACCTCAGTACTCAGGTTTAATTGCGGTATTGGCACTTGTGATACATGAGTGGATTCTGGGTTGCAGTTTGGGAACTCACTCTAAAAGGTTTGTCATCAGTGGTTCACCATCTCAACACTGAGAAGTGAGCACTTTATGATTTTGACTGCCCTGGGTGATTAACATGATTCCTTTCCTATTTGATCATCAGTGGGAGTCTCTTTTCAAAACCAGTGCTACACAGACACTGTCAGAGGGGCAATGCTGATATTCAGGAGTGGTTCTCTTTCTATTTCTCTGACTTTAATCTGTTTGTAGTTCTGGCAATTAAGATGAAAAAAAGAGGACTCTACCAGCCAAAATAGTTTAATGAAAGGAGGAGGTAAGACTAGAAAGGGTTAAATAATCGAGACTATTTGTGAGCAGAACATATTTTAAAAATAAATCTTGAATTTTAAAAGAATACATAAAAAACTCCTTTTTTTGTATCAGGAATTACAAAAGTAAAATGAGACAGATACCTTATAGCTGTAGTATTTTTAAAATTCCTGTCAATAATTGTAATTTTTATTATTTCAGAAACTACTACTACAAATTCCACATTTACAGGTAAACTCATTATATTTTATTTTATTTTATTTTGTTTTATTTTATTTTATTTTAAAGAGAATAAAACAAGAGAGGGCAGAACAGAGCAGATCAGAACACAACAACATAGGCAACACAGTACTTTACATTAAGACAGCCAGACATCAACAGTAGCTATCACAATATCTCTTTCTCTGCTATAGTTGAGCATAGTTTCAAATACAATAATATCAAACATAACAAAACAGTATAAAAATTCATTCAAAGAGTGAAAGAATTACATGGCATTCTGAACCAAATAACAGAGAATGATCAATGGGTACTATAATATCTCATTTTCAATAAAAAAGCATGTTTATACTATCACACATATTCAAATCTCAATAAGACAAGTTTGTTTTCTTGACCTGAATCATATACATGATGATCATATTCATCATAGGGAATCTGTAACTGTATAAGACATATCTTGATTCTTATTTTTTCCCCACTCCCCACTTTTCTTCCAACTCATTTACCAGTGTTTATTTTCAAACATTTTGTTTCCTTATTTTGTCATTTTTACTTTTCTGTCTTTTCTTTTTGTCCTTCCATAATTCCTTCATTTTAATATTTTCTAATTTTGAAGATTTATTGTACATTTCTGTCTTCATTTGCACTTTTGGTTTCCCACATCAGAGAAACAGTGTGACATTTACTCATGTGTCTTATTAATTTCATTTAAGATTATGGTACATCCATTTACCCACAGATGTCCCAAATTTATCCTTCTTTATGTCTGAGTATTACTCCACCATCTAAAAAATTTTTATCCATTAATCCATTGATTTGAATTTGGGCTATTTCTAAAGTTTAGATTTTTAAAACTATGCTTCTATAAACATGAGTGTGTATGTCTCTGTGGTATGATGCCTTTAATTCTTTGGAAAGATTAGGAAGTGCAATATCTGGGTCATATGAAATATCTATTTTATTTATTCATTGATTTATGTATTTATGTTTGTTTATTTATTTATTTATTTATTTAAAGGAAGAAATAAAAAATAGAAAAAAGGTAGAGTAACACAGAATTTTAAAAAATAATACTAAGAAAATAGTGGTTGATATATTACATAGGGTCATCTCAGAAATAGTTGTTCAAGTTACAAAATTGAAGCATAAAATGTGGATAGACACTCAAAACATTGACAGTGCAAACCATTTGTTCAATGTTCCAACAAAATGACTCACAGTGATAGTGACTTATATAGTGGTTGCACCACACTACACTCACAATTAGTGGAGAATGTTCCTTTCTCCCCATGGCATCCCTCACCCAACACAGCTCCAAGCAGACCTGAGCAGCCTTGGGCCCTCTCAACAGCAGAGGCAGCAGAGGCAGTGAGTTAGAAGGCAGCAACCCCACTGTACTGCTTTAATGGCATGAGAGGAGTGAGATGTGTCAAAAGAATGTAGGAGAGGAAGTTGTGCAATGGTTGGGATGGGACAAGTTGATGAGGATTCTGAGTAGTTTCTGCAGTCTTTCTCTTAGGGCAGCAGAGCAACTTGATGGCATTGCAGAGACATGCAAGGCAAAGAGATGTGGGAGAGCCACCAAGGGAAATCTGAGAGTTGCAAACTGAAGATTCCGGACTCAGACTCCATATATCCAAAGGAAAATATCAGTCCCAAACCCAGAATTATCCTATTGTATTTCTTGGGGTGATCCAGGACAGATTTGTGCTCTGGCTTGGGCATTGCAAAAGAACTGTGGACAGAGGAATTTCTTTTTTTCTTTACTGGTTATTTTTTTGGTTTGTTTCTGTGTTTTCTTGTCTATTTAGGTTTCAATTTTTTATATTTGTTGCTTTATTTTGGGGGTGAGTTGTTTAGGTTTCTATTTGTTTGTTTTGTATAGATCGAATATTTATTCTCTTTCGCCTCATCATCTATTTTGATTCTTATGTTTTTGAGTGTGTGAGTATTGTCTCTAGTCTTTCTGGTTTGTTACATATTCTTTTTCTTTATCCAAAATTGTTTCTCTCTTCCAGTGTCTCAAAGCTCAGGTGATCTATCCTTGTCATTGAAGATTTCTTCTACAGTTCTCTACATTTGTTTCTCTATTTTTCTCTTATCCCTCTTTCATTTTTTTTCCATATGGTAAAGTCACTCTACTATGGTGAAAACTCACTGAATACAATTTCTTGGTTTATGTTTCATTTTGCTATATAACTATTCATATTTAAATGTACCAAATTAACTGTTACCACATTTTATCAGCTTTTAGGCTGTGCCTCATGGTACTATTATTGCTAATTGTTCCACGTTAGCATATGTCATACACATTACAATTAGTTAGTCACACTTGTATGACAACATCGTGAATTCTGGGGTCAAAATCTTTCCTATAGACACATAACAAAGGACTGGGTGGTAGGCCAAATAAATAGCAAATTTTCATCCCTAATAAATGAGGAAGGTGGAATCTTTGAACAGTAACTAAGGCAAAGTGCTACCAACACCTAGAAAATATCTCTAGGAATAGACATTCCTACAGAAGTCATGATGAAGATGATAAAAATACCTACTATAAGCAATTTATGAGCATCACCACAAAAATAAACTAAAAGTAAAAAAAAATAGAAAATGACAAGTTGTGGAAGCAAAATGAATTCTAAAACTCCATTTCATAGAGGAAAAGTAAATGAGACAATGAGGTAGAGGAAATCAGATGCCACACATCTGTATTTTATAAATTAGTAGCAGGAGTAGGAAAAACGAGAGAAATTGGAATGAAGCTATAGAGAAATTCATATCATAAAAAATCTCTGAGGGTAAAAAAGTGATGACAATCATAATGAAAGACTTGCTCATAAATCTAGAGTAGATATGCACAATAAAGAGAAACTTATGCAAATTATGGAAACCATGAATGAATTCCCAACAGGAAAGAAATAGAATCCATGAAACAGATTCAAACAGATAATCAGGAGATTAAAAATTCTACTGAAATTCTATGCAGCAGCATATACATATGTGAAACCAGAATATTGGTTCTAAAATACAGGGTGTAGTTAGTGATCATCAAAAGTAAAACCATGTAAAATTAATCCAAAAGTTGCAAGCTAATTCAAAGAGTAGCAAAACAATAATGATTAGAGTCAACAAAAAGCAGGAGCCTGCTCAGATGACATAAAATCCTGTTCATAGATGTCATAGTGGAAAAATGCTATGGATGGAAAAAGATTTTCACATATATGTAAGTGAGGTTTCTAGTACTCCAATTAATCATAATCAAAAGAAAGTCTATACTAAAGCTTGTAGCAGTTGATTCCAGAAATTCAGCACAAGAACAGATTAAAAACTATTAGAGGAGAGAAACAAACAACCTACACAGGAAAGCCCATCAGAATCACAGTAGACTTTTCTACACAAAACTTTAAGTCAAGAAGCATTTGTAGTAAAGAAACTGAAATTCAAAAAAAAAAAAAACAAACAATGACCAACCCAAGTAGATATACCCTGCTAAATTACTATCTTTCAAATTGATGGAGAAATAAGATACTTCCATAACAAAGAAAAAATGATGAAATTAATGTCCATAAAGCCAACACTCCAAAATGTTCTGCAGGACATTCTACAAAGAAATAAGAAAGACAACAATTCCATGAACACCACTGGAAAGAATCCACAAGGCAAGGCAGGAAATTAAACAGAGGAGAAAAACAGGAAACAATAACAACAAAATTATATGGCAAGGATAAGCTAATACATACCAGTTACAACCATCAAAGTAAATGGCCCCAATTCACCAATCAAAAGAAACAGACTGACAGAATGAATCAACAATCAATATTCAATTGTGTTTTGTGTTAAAGAAACACATTTAATTCAAAAAGAAATTCATAGGGGCTGGGGATTTAGCTCAGTGGCATAAGCGCCTGCCTTGCAAGTTCATGGTCATGAGTTCAATCCCCAGTACCGATTTAAAAAAAAAAAGAAATTCATAGACTGAAATGAAAGGATGTAAACAGTCTTTCACACAAGAAGAACCTGGTTAGAAGCATGGGTAGCTATTCTATTTGAAGACAACTTGAACTTCCAACTAGGAATGATCGAGATATGAACAAAGTTACTACATGCTTGTTAGTATCCTGAATCTTTTAGTGTGACAAAAGGATGTTAAAATATCTAAGTCCCCTTAAAATTCCCCAGGACTCTATAATGCTTAGTGTGTCTCATGTTGATATAGAAAAGTCAACTTCTCAAAATCTATACTGATTGCTGCCAAGCATATTGACATATGTTCAAAAGTGTGAGGTGAATTCCCTTTGAATTTTTCTTCTTACATCAAATGTGATGTGGGAAACTCAATGAAATATTTAATGAAGGGCCAGTTTAAACTTAAATTTTGACTAAAGAGAAGTGGAAGACAAATTTTAGGTTAAGCAAAAATTTATTTTGGCAGATGATTGGTCCAGAACAGGACATATCCTGAGAACTATATGGGGTTAGCAAAGAAGACAAATAGCAATTGTACTTTGGTGAATTTGAAACCAAGAAGGCAATGAGTAAATATTTTTTAAAAAGTTTAAATGCTTAAATTTTTAAATTTTGATAGAAGATACTTGATTCAGTTAAAACTACATCAAAAAAATTCATTTCTCCATTTTATTTATTTTTATTTTAAAAAGAATAAAGCTAAATGAGAAAAAAAAAATAAAATGGGGTCATTCCAAACAAAAGGATGGACATAGTTTGTAATTTAAAACCACAATACAAGGTGATCTACAATGATTACCATGATGTCTCTTGTTATCTTCAACCAAATTGCCCATATCATCAGATACAATACAATTGAATACAGCAGTACAGAACAAAATCAATAAAAACAAAACATTGGAGACATTTTAGGATTTCAAAAGAGGATAATTATCAAACCAGAATGGGTACTGTAGTGAAGCTTATTGTCTTCATAGTAGTTGCTTATACTCTCAGACTTGGTACTATCAAACATAACAGATTCAAATAAAATCAGTCAAGATGAGATGTCAATCCAACAATAAAGATTCAAATAAAATCAGTCAAAACAAGGTAGTGAAAGCAATACAGGGTTTCAGATTAAGTTAATAGAAATTTAAAAATGGTTACTGTAGTATATCCTGCTATCCTTTGGAATAGCTGTCTATGCTCTCAAATCTAGTACAAGTAGACAAACTGGGACAGAATATAACTAAACTAAACAGAGTGATGAAAGCAATATGGGTTTCAAAACATGATACAAGATTACCATTGTCCTCTGCCTTCCTTGTTTAGGTAATTCCTCCCCTTTCACTTTCCCAGGGTGCTTTGTACAGTTTGTATCCCACTAACTCCTTTAGTTTTTAGATTAGGGAGGTGTCGCACTATTTACCTAAGTGGTTCTGAAACTTTTTACCCCTGAGTTTGGTCTCCAGTTGTATCCATTTACTTACAAGAGCCTCAAGGTTTTCCTTCTTTATAGCTGAGTAGTTCTCCATTGTATAATAGTGTTATGTTTTTCCAACAATCTGCAGCTAATGGGTGAACTGTCCCCACTTTTTTGGGGGGTCCCTGTCACATAGAGCATTATTTTCTTACCTTTGACTTTTAGCCCATAAACTTTCTTTCAGGTTAAATGTATTCCTTATATGGAGAATCTTGATGGATACTATCTATTGATCCACTCTGTCTGTGTTTCTTTTTATTAGTGTATCGAGGCTATCCATGTTAGTGATTGTGGCCAATCTTCTCTGCCTCACCTCTGTCATGCTATTCTTCTGCCACTGTTTGTCTACTTTCACCCTTCACACCACTGTCTGACCCATTCAATGAGCCTCCTCTATTTCTGTTCTTGAAACAGTGGTCGTTTTTCTCTTTCTCTAGAATGCCCTTCAATATTTTTTGTAGGGTTGATTTGATGGTCATGAACTCCCCTAGTTGCTCTTTGTCATGGAAGCATCTTGTTCCTCCATTAATTTTGAGAGATAGCTTTGCAAGGTACATCAATCTGGGCTGGAGATTGTTTTGTTTGAGGACATGGAATACATCACTCTAACCTCTTCTTGATTTGATGGTTTATGTATAGAAGTCTGTCATGATTCTGATAGGTTTTTCTTTATAGTGATCTGTTTCATTTCTCTGACAGCTTTTAATATTCTGTTCTTGTATTGAATTTCTGGGGTCTTGATTATTACATGTCTGGGTATAGATCTATTTTGGTTTTAGCTCGCTGGAGTTCTGTATGCCTCATTTATCTGAATATTATTTTCTTTTCCTATGCTTGGGAAGTTTTCTTTATTTCTGTAAATAGTTTTTGTATTTCACTTTTGTTTACCCCTGCTTCTTCACTCACATGTTTTATTCTTGAGTTATACATCCTCTTGTCATCTTCTAACCTTTGCACTGTTACTTCCAGTTTTACCAGCTTTCAATGGAGTTTTAAATTTCCTGGTAATCTCTTTGAATCTGTTTCATGTATTCGAAATTTTTTATGTTCTTCATTGAAGGTTTCCCTCCTTTTCTATGCTCCTCTATTCTTCCATCTGTGTCTTCTTTAGTGGTGCTTAGCAATTTTTTTATGTTTCTTATATTTTCCTTTACCTGTAATATTATTTTTGTTCTGTTTTTTTATAGCTTCATGAAATTCTTTATTTCAGCTGTTGTTACTTCAGAAACTGCAGGTGTGTGACTCCTTATCTCTACTGTGTTTAGATCTCCTGGAAAAGTACTGCTTGTGTTGGAGGCCAGAGACTGCCTTTTCCTTCTTCTCCTTTTCATGTTCCTGGTTTCTTCCAGACAAGTGGGTAGTGGGGTCCTCAGCACTTCCTGTATTCATTATAATTACTATGAAGTGTGTTGGCTAAAGATTTCTGCTGTTTTCTGCATTTACCAGTCTTCTGGTGGCTACTGGAGTGTAAACAGGGGCAGGGCAGGCTAGCCCCTCCCTTCTGAGCTGGTCAACTACAGGAAGTCTTCACCACATTAGTTTGTGCCATGAAGGTGTGATTGCTTATGGATAACTTTAGGGAAACCTTGGTTGTGGTTATTGGATTGCACACAGGGGCAGGACTCAGTCTAAGCACTTTCTACTGGTATGCTTTTTGCTAGGAGTGGCTGAATGGAGGCAGCTGCAGTTTTGGTTCTGGCTTATCCTGCTCAACTCCAATATGGCACCTGTCCAATTGCCCTTTCCTGTGGGAGGACTGAATCCCCATACTCACTGCCAGCCAGTGCAGTTCTCTGGCCCACCACACCCCTCCACCACTGGGTCTCCATGCCAAGGCCTTCAGGCTTGCCAGCTACCAGCTTCACTGTGACAGTGCATCTCCAGATTCCAGTGGCACTTCTCACACAGTTGGACTGGCTCTGGTGAAAATGCCTCCAGCTACCACCTTCTGTACAAATTTTTCTTTCTCATTTTTTTTTAAAATTCTTTCTGTGGTCTTTAATTCTCACTTTAGTTTCTTCCTGGGTTGAGGACACCCACTTCTTTTCTTCTTTCCTTCTCCAGAATGCTATACTCCAGCATCTGGGCTGTTTCCCTCAGAGAGGCTGTTTACTCTGCTGCTTACTGTTCCAACATCTTCCCAGACTCAACAGTTATACTTTTTAAAGATTTTCTAAAATTTGGAAATCTTAAAAAATAAGATACCAAGAAATTGGTCATAGAAAATTGTTACAATTCTAGACCCTACATTTTTAAGCACTTTAGAAATATATGAATATGTTGTATTATTTGTTGTATGTTAAGGTCTTAAATAATGTGAATATAATACTTGAGGACAAAACTATTGGGTTGTACAACAGAAAGTTTATTTGGTAGAAGTAAATGCACGGCCATTTTAATGGTAAAATTCCATGTTAGCAATATAAAGTAAAAACAGAAATAAACTCTATGGAATAAAGCACAGAAATGTAGAGTAACAAGAACATATGTTTAAAATAAAAAAGATTAAACAAGCAAAAGTATAACCAAAATTTCATTCAACTTTGATTCAATAAATGTTTTTTTATAAAAAATAAAGTATATGGAAATTTTGCAGCTGAAACTATTTTCATATTAACACCTAATTTAAAGTCCAGAACTAAATATGAGAAAAAATATTTCATGTAATATTTTTGTGTGCATATATATAAAACAGAATACAAAATTTTGATATGT
Organism: Dolichotis patagonum; assembly: GCA_004027295.1. Lineage (NCBI taxonomy): Eukaryota > Metazoa > Chordata > Mammalia > Rodentia > Caviidae > Dolichotis > Dolichotis patagonum. Next base: position 20,126 of record PVJX010008088.1, read on the forward strand.
AACTCACATTACAGAAAGAAATTTAAATAATATAAATGGAAAAATTTAGCCAACCTCTGAGAGAAAAACACACAATGATATACTATCTAATTATTTCCAAATAAGTGACAAAATTTCCCTGCCATTTTAAGATCAAAGGTATTTGTCATCATACATGATGTGCCAATTCTGAGGCTTTAAAAGTATTTTGAGAGAGAATTGCTGCAAATATGGTTTCAGGAATACTGAAAGGCAAATGTGAAAAGGGAAATAACAAATCAGTTAACAAACTATAATCAGAATATTTATAGTATACTGCTTCTTGTGGGGGAAACCTTACTGAAATAAATTGCAAATTCAGAAATAATGACCTTTGTGGAAAAAATTTCTATATTAATAATTTATAAAACTCATTGAGAAATGAAATTGCACACAAAATAAAAGTAAGCAATGTAATCAAATTAAATATAAATACTTGGATTGATTGTACATTTTATAAGAGGAAAATAAATCTCAGAATTTTATTTAAAGAGGAAAGGTAATCATTAGAAGATATAGCAACTTTGACCCTATTAGAGAACAATGTAAGAGCAAGTTTTTACCTGAAGTAAATTCTATGCTGTAATCAAATCACTATCAGAAATCAGTGGTGTAGATTTTCCACAGATTTATGTATTTTAGGAAAAGACTATATTTTAATTTAAGAAGGCTTCTTCCTACCAGAATGGGTCTTATTCCTGAAGCTGTACAGAGAATTCCTATTTAGCTTCAAGAAAATAATGTAGCACTTAGGGCCAAAGATGCAGCCTAGAAGCCCTGCACTGGAACTCAAGATGGAGAAGACCTCCATGGCCACCATCACCTTCCCCTTGGTACTGTGATACACAGGGAGGAAAGTGACCCACACACTGCAGAACACCAGCATGCTGAATGTCAGGAACTTGGCTTCATTGAATGTGTCAGGCAGGTTCCTGACCAGAAAAGCCACAGTGAAGGTGACCAGGGCCAGGGAGGCTAGGTATCCCAGGACACAGTAGAAGGCAGTGAGAGAGCCCTTGTTGCACACAATGATGATGTAGCTACGTTCAGAGTATGCATCTGTGTCAATGTGTGGTGGATTTGTCCCCATCCAGAACCCACAGAGAATGAGTTGGATCATGGAACAGATGGGGATGATATAGTTAGGAGCCCCTGATACCAGCAACTGTCTCATCCTTCTGCCTGGTGCTACAACCTTAAAGGCCAGAATCACAGTGATAGTCTTGGCCAAAACAGTGGAAACAGCCACAGTGAAGACAACTGCAAATGTCATCTGCCTGAGGATGCAGGTGGCTGTGTTGGGTTGGCCAATGAAGAGTAAAGAGCAGAGGAAACAAAAGGTGAGGGAGATGAGCAGGATGTAGCTGAGAGTCTGGTTGTTGGCCTTGACAATGGGAGTGTCTCGGTGCTTCACAAAGAGTCCGAGAACAACTACTGTGAGAATAGTGAAGCTCAAGGCTATGCCAGCCAACATCTTCCCCAGGGTGTCTTCATAAGCCAGAAAAGTCACAGACTTTTGGAGGCAATGGATTCTCTCAGTGTTAGCATACTGATGGTCTGGACACTTCACACACTGTTCCATATCTAATAAGAAATTTAAATTGTTAGTAGTTCAGCTTCATTATGTCTTCCTTATTCACTGATACACTCTCAGAATCTCATAGCTCTTCTTCACCAATTTACCCATTTTTGTTTGCCTTTTACTAAGAATTTTAATTATTTTCTTCCTCTTTTTTAGTGCTGGAGATTGAATTTAGGATGATTTACTGACCAACATTTTTTGTTCTTTGTATTTTTATTTTATTTTATTTTATTTTATTTTATTTTATTTTATTTTTAAACAGGATGAAACCAGGGAAAATAAAACTAATTTAAATACACCAGTATAAATGATACAGGACTTCAAAACCTTACAAAACTAACAATAGTTACCATAATGCCTTTTTTTTGTCTTCATAATAGCTGCAGATACTTTCAGATGTAATAAAAATTGAACAGAGCAGAATACAAAAGCCAAAACAGTAAATGTGACAAAGAACTTTAAAACAAGCTGCTAGTAAATTCAAAATGGCTACCACAATCCATTTGTTATCATTCACATAGCTGCTCCTGCCATTAGGTTTAACATAATCAAACAAAACAAAAGAGAATAAAAACCAACCCAACAAAACAATGAAAGTGATATGGTTTCCCAGCCAGGACCACTTCCTGGTGAGGCCTGGGCCTCTGCCCATGCAGTCCTAGAATGGCACTGACTCATAGAGAAAGGTTTGGTAGTGGCTGTCCCCACTGTGGCAGCAGCTGGCAGATGGAACTGTTTTCCAGGTGGGGATCACCTCCTGGTGAGGCCCTTTTAAATTTTTTTTTAGATTTAATTTCATTTTGAAGGTATTAAAATACAACAGAACAAGACAGAACAAAGCCAACTGAAACAATGTTAGTGAAACTGATACAGAATTTCACAGCAGAACAATAAGATAACAGTAATAGGTACCGTAGTATATCTCGTTATCTTCACAATAGTTGTCCATTCAATCAAGTATAGCAAAGTCAAACCAAAAATAGAACATTAAAAAACCAATCAAAAGAGAGTATTGAATAGAGCAAAACAATTAATCAGAACAAAACAAAACAGTGAAAACAACATTTATCTTCAAACAGAAGATAGAAGAATATCCTCCATATTTGCTGTATTGCATATGGTCATCCTTCCAAGAGATACTCAGACCTCTGCTCCCAGTTGCTAAAGGGTAGGGGGGACAGGTGATAGATGTTTGATTTTCAGCCTGCACTGCAGCAGGCTTAGAGGAGATGCTGACTGGTTCTCTTCCTGGGTCATGCCATGGCCACTTACCAGGGAATGACACATGTAGCTTTCTTGCTCAGCTGCCTAAGATCCACCATATCTGGATCTCGGGAGATGCTGACTGGTTCCTCTCCTGGCTCATGCCAGGGCCACTAACCAAGAAGGGAGACTTGATGCTTTCTTGCTCAGCCACCTAAGTTCTACCATAGTTGGATCTCGGGAGATGCTCCCTATTTTTAATTTTGAAATGTTGTCTCACTAATATACAGCTTGATCAGGTTTTGCCCAAGCTTGTGATCTTTTCCCTCAGCCCTCCAGAGTGCTATGATTGGAGGTCTCCAATGTGACCAGGTTTTTACCTGGTTTTGTAGACATCACAGAAATGTGTTATATAGTCAGAGTCCAACAAATGATACTCTGTGTTTCTGTACGTTGCAGTCAATGGTATGTTCTCTTAACATTAATATTCTTCAAGTCATTTTCTTATCTTCATAAAGCAATAAATAAACCTACCTATCTAAATCAAACCTTTGAAATCATACCTTCACTCCATGAATAATCACTTGTTCAAAAAACAATATAATTTCCTAAATCCTAGAGAAATACATGTAATGTATATTCTTCTCTCTCAAATATAGTAGGAGAAACATGTACTTTCTAAATATATGTATACATATATAGAGTATATATACAAATATATGCATGCATATATGCATAAATACATATAAAGTATATATATATATATACATAGAGAGAGAGAAAGAGTGAGAGAGAAAGTATATAGGGAAGATTATATGCATATATATGCACTAATTATATATAGAGAGAGAATACATATATAGTGTATATATAGACAGCATAAATAGCATATATATATAGACTATATACATACATATACATAGAGAGTATATATATATATATATACACACACACACACACACACATATATATATATTTATTTATTTATAAGAGAGAGAGGTATTATATATATTCCCATAGGGTAAGTTTTCCCACAATTGTGAATTAGTGAAAGGTTGTATTTTTCACCAAAATTGCATCTCAGTTTTTTACTGCAGTTGAATTGGAACTCGAGATCAAATCATAAGATACTAATATATTCCCATATTTGAGTTTAAAGAACATGATTTATTTAACCACTTATATCTGTATCATAGTTACAAATGTTTCCCTATGTTTAAACATGGTAGATTTCTAAAGCCTTTTAAAATGTACTTTACATTTGATAGTCTTAAAATATAGCAAATAACAATTTTATAATTTCACTTATGGATGGCTAATAACTGAGTTGTAGAAATATTATTTTTACAAATTTATATTCATCTTCTGTTCCAATATCACTAAATTCAGTTATTAATTTTCTGTACTTAATTCTTACACACTAATTCCATAAGGACATAACATCAGGTATGTTCCATTCATTCTGATACATTTTCATTTGTGTATATTTTCCTGAGCCTATAGAATCAACAAAGGCTTGCAGTGTAATGTCTAGTAAAAGTGATGTCATTGGAAATTCTACTCCAAAGTTTGCCTTCAGGATGCTAGGATTGAAATGCTATTTATGAATTTAGACAGTTTCTTTGTCTAATTAAGACAATCTTAATTTTGTAAATACAGTTGTTGTTTATTTGTACAACATGCGAAAGTATTCAACTGCAGTACATAATTAATTATCTATGAATAATTAATAAATAATTAACTTATGAATTTAATTTCATTTAATTAATAAATAATTAATTTATGAATTTAATTTCTCCTTTCATACAAACTCTTGCACTTTCATTCCCTATACTGAAACATGCACAACATAGAGCAGGAGAATTTTATTTTTGCTGTGGTTTGCAGACCATGCTGAAAGGATATGGGAAAAGGACACCTGCCCATCATAGGGAAGCAAGGAAACAGAGAGAAGATTATGATATTCACCAGGAGATAAACCCATTGATGAGTCTCACACCCTGTGACTCAATGACCGCTGACACACATGAAAATTTTGGAAGATGTTTTAGATGTAAAAATATAAAATACTAATAGTGTTCAATCTCAGAAAATGTCTCAGAAACACAACCATAAAGGTAAGTATCATCACTTATAAAGTCCTTTATTATGGATGCATATAATTCTGCACCCCTGTGGCATAAACTATGATTCATGATATATGTTATTTCCACTACTGGTATATGAATTCTGGGAGAGGAGGTATAAAATACTAGTTAGTGTTCTACTATACCAATGTATGTTTATTGTAGAGCAAAGATACATCTCTGTGTCAAACCAAACACAATTTCTCTGAGCATCAGCTTTGTGTCAAGAACAGTGCTAGGCTTGGAAAATTAAGTGCTAGAGCTTACTTAATGCTAGAGCAATCCAAATGTACCTTCACATAATGAAAATTCCTACTGTTTAATGATACATAGTGTTGCTGCTTCTGCTTACAGGTTGCCACCTTCAGTAGGCTTGCTAACCAAAAGCAGCCAACACAGGCAGGGGAACCCAGCCAGATCAACTTCTGCTTGCCTGCAACTGCCATTGGAAGGTTTGCTTCCTGCAGACAGCCAGAAAAGGCAAGGAATCACAGCCACATCTACCTCTGCTTGCCAGTCATTGCCATTGGAAAACTTGCTTCTGATAGGCAGCCAGTATATGTAGGGACATGCACCCAAGTAATCCCCATGCACCTGCAGGCCATCATTGGAGATCCCTTGCTTCCTTTGGGCAGCCATTGCCCACCAAAGGAATCAGACAAACACATTCCTGTGTGCCTGCTACCAACATGGGAGTCCTGGTGTAGACATGCAGGATGACTGAAGAAGCAGCCCCACCACTAAGCATCCCTGGCCACCAAGGAAGCCTCAGTGCAGCTTTGCAGTTCTGAAGAAGTCTGTCCCATGCACTGCTATCTCCCTAGGAACCTGGTGTCAAAGAAACCCAGGTGCCTGTCCCATTCCCCTACACTGCAGAGGGGCAGCCAAAGTGCTAAGTGCCTGGGACCTTACAACCATCTTCTTGGGAGAAACCCATGGGAATCTCAAGACAAATGAGCAAAAGGCAACCTCAGACCTTCAGCCCACACAGAACAAGTCTGGGAGAGATAGTCATGGAAAAAAATGGAAGTCACACACCTGAAATCTCCAAGAAGATAGCAACTGAAGTAAAGAAACAGCTTTGTAAGACCATAAAAGTAATCAGATGAGAAATAATATCTCAGGTAAAAGAAGAAATCACAAACACAATTAAAGAATTGCTGAGCATATCTAAAGAAGACATAGATTAAAAAAGAGGAGCATAGGAAAATGGAGGAAACCTTGAATGAACAATATAGAAAGGAATTATAATGTATAAAACAGAATCAAAAAGAGAAGCAGGAAATTAAGGTCAGTTGAAGGCTGACAAAACTACTTGAAAGAGACTGAAAATAGACTTTCAGACCTTGAAGACAGGCTCACAGCTAGCAATCACGAAAGGAAAAATCTCTTAAAAAATCACAAGGAACCAGAAATAACAGTTGGATGGCTGCAAGAAGACACAAAGAAAAATAACTTAAGATTGGTGAAGCAGGGAAACATATGAAATAAAAAGGCTGTTTGCAGAAGTAATAGCAAAAAACTTCCCAAACATGGGAAAAGGATCTGACATATAGATAAGTGAGGCATTTAGAACTTCAACCTGCCATAAATGTAAATCTACACCCATACATATAATAACAAGATCCCAAAAATTCAGCTAAAGAATAGCATATTAAAAACTGTTAGAGAAAAGGAACAGATCACCTAATAAAGGAAAACATCAGAATTACAGAAGACTTCTCAAAATGAACCATCAAGTCAAGAAGAGTTTTGAGTGAAATGTTTCAAATCCTGAAAGAAAACAATTTCCAACCCAGATTGATCTACTCGCCAAAACTATCTTTCAAAATTGATAGAAAAATAAGACACTTCTGTGATAAAGAACAATTAAAGGCAGTCATGACACCAGAAAAACCCTACAGAGGATGCTGAAGGATATTTGAGAGAGAGATAAATATGACCATGGTTCCAGGTACAGTATCAGAAGGGGTTCACCAAGCAGAACAAAAGGGGAAAGTGGAGGACCAGCAGCAGGGGGATAGCATGGCAGAGATGACCCAATGTATGCTGGTTATAATGTAGATGGCTTCAATTCACCAATTAAAAAAAAACCACAGGGAGAGTGGATCAAGAAACAAGATCCATCATCATACTGTATAGAAGAAACACACTTAATTGGAAAATACATTCATAGACTGAAAATTAAAGGAGACGAAACAATTGTTCCACATGACCAGAGACCAGAAAAAAACAAGGCAACTTGCCCATCAACTGACGAATGGATAAAAAAGATATGATATTTTCATACAAAGGAAAGCTACTGAGCTATAAAGTATGATGATCTTGAGGCTCCTGTAGGTAAATTGATGCAACTGGAGATCATGTTCAGTGGCAAAATGGTTTGAACTCATACAGATGAAACATCATAAAAAAGACAAGAAGTTAGTAGGATCCAAAAAATCACACAGGTATTATGAAAGTGATATGGGAGGAAACACCTGGGAGGAGAAGGCAATAATCACTGTTAATTTCTTATTGTCTTTTCTTAAACTCTTGTATCATTTTAATAATTTTGTTAGGTTTGGTTTTGTTCTGTCTTGTTCTGTTTGTTACATTTTACTGCCTGATGGTATGGGCAGTTATTTTGAAGACAGCAAGAGACATTATGGTAGCCATTGCTGACTTCCTATTGTCTTGTTTTGAAGTCTCATAATGTTTTCCTTCTTTTGTTTTGATTGCTTTTGTACTATTTTGTTCTGTTTGATTTTCTTGTGTGTGAAGCTAAGGAAAACTATTTTGAGGAAAATAAGAGACATTATGGAAGCCACTGTTGATTTCCAGTTGTCTTGTTTTTAAGTCCTGTGTTGCTTGCATTGTTCTGTTCTGATTTGCTTTGTTTTATTCTCTTTAAAATAAAAAAGATTAAATGATACTTTGTGTGAAACTTCATGACGGAGATGCCATATAGAAAGGTGGTGTTTGAGAAACGTTCTTTGAGCCAATAATGCTTTAAGTGGGTCAAAAATGTAAAGAGAAACAGCCAGGGAGAATGTCATAAACTTTTAATCTCGGTTAACTGAGTCTGCTGAGATTGAAGAATCACAAGTGTGAGGACTGCCAGGTGAAAATTTCTGAGATTCTATCTAAAAATAATGAAGTAAAAATGTCTTGGAGGCACATCTCAAGTGTCCAGCTGGTCTTGGTTTTTGTCATTGTCTGTCAATGACAAAAAATAAATAACATAAAATAAAATAAAATAAAATAAAATAAAATAAAATAAAATAAAATAGAAAAAGACAAAATTTAAATACATTAAATCAAACTGTTATTCAAGTGATAGGGAGTATGTTTTAGAGGGTAATATTACTGAGTTGGAAAAATAAATTGCTGCCTGAATGAAAAAAGTATTATGTCAGTGTCATCATCTGTAAGATTGCATTGCGTTTCCTAGATGGATAGAATGAATATAAAATAAAGTTACAGAATCTCTTCATAAGGCAATTCTTACTGGTGTCATTGGCAACCTCATTCTCTGAGCATGTGGTACAATCAAAACAACAGGCAGCCTTTCCCTCATGAGGAGTTTTCCGGAATCCAGGATTACAACTCTTACTGCATACAGATTTCGGAGCCTAATGAAAAAAGGATGCACATTTATATACTGGTAAATTCTGGGAATTTGATGAATAACTTGAGAGATTGAACTCGAGAGAAAATTTATATACATATGCAAATAAAATTACATACATGTATAACACATATAACCATAAGAAACACACAAATGTTTATAAATTGAGGTGAAATTAATGACTTGCTTTTCAACACATTGGAATACTGGTAAAGAATAACAATTTTTAAATTAAAAATAATGCTGTTCATTTGCCATATTTGGCCATGTCATGCCCATTAACTGGAGATACAAAGCCTACAATGATGTTTTGGTTATTGATTGGTGTTCATTTCTGTGATTTTATTTATTTAGTTATTGGTCTATTTTTAGACAGGGTCTTGCCATGCAGTTCAGGCTGGCCTTGAGCTCACATTCTAACCCAGCCTGGTCTTGCACTCACAGTGATACTCCTGCCTCATCCTCCTAAAGCTAGTATTTCAGGTGTGTGCCACCATGCTCAGCTTGTAGTTATTGTTGTTTAATAGTGAGCATTATGATTCTGTCCAACATACCTCTGTAATTCCTGTCACCCATTCGATCATGTCATCAGATAAAGATAATTGCTGGCCATGTGGAACATGTGGGGTAAATGTTCCTACTTTGATTTTAAGTCTAAGGCCATCTGGAAAATTCCAAAAGTTGAGAATGTCATACTCTGCATCCAGTTTCTTTTCATCATCCAAATGAATTTTCTCTCCAGCAAGACTGGTAAATTGGATGTTCCTCAGAAAGGGGTGCAGCTGAAAGAACACATGCTGTGATGAACAGCATTTCATCCATGACTAAGACAAAAGTGAATTAAGGAATGCTACTACTTGACCTTCACTTTTATTCATAATATGACTCTAACACTGGAATTTAGGAAATAGAATAATTAAAACCCTATAGAGAAGAAAACAGCATTTTATTCTCAAAATGTAAATCTCAGGAAAAAATATTTTCACTCAAGTCCATTAAAATAAAGAATTTTAATAGGTGTTATAAAACACCAACTTTGTAATCAAATCTTCCAATATTGTATTCATTATCTGCCATTGTTCCCACAGGGTCTACCTTGAGCATGAGGTTAACAATACCAAAAAAATTCCAGAATTAAATGAGAAAATTCACGTATTTCATACAGAGCTTGTCAACATTTACATCATGAAGGACTACATAGTTTTTTGTTGTTTAATAACTCCATGGAAAATGTTCAGATTTTTACAGCAAATGTTACAGCAAGGTAAGAAACTGACATCCTCAAGGAAACCAATGATGTTTTCCCATATCAACTTCCCCTTTTCCAGGGGTTTGATGAAAAATAAATGCTTATGCCCAGCCCAAGATTTATCTCCCTTACAATGAGCATGTTAATAATTTCTTCTACTTTTGGATCAAATGTTCTAAACTTCTCTAATGCAGAACTTGCATAATATAGAAGAAGAACATCATAGCATCACATGATATTAAAAGCATATTACCTGCCAGGGGGAAAATGCAGAAAATCCTATATTTCTTATTGGCAGTCTTTGTGTTTGTTGCAAAAGCATCTCATGGAGGGCATGGGCCACAGCATACACAGCATTGTATATGTTGTAGCTCTCATCAGTCATATCTGTGTTAAAACGATTAATGGGCAGCTGTGCCAGAGAGGCATTAGGTGTACAATTCCTCAGTATACAGTCAGAATCAGAGAATGAGCAATGGAAATGATTGAGCCAATACATAGTAAGGTAAGTGTCTTCTGGGTATTTGAAAGGGTTGGCTGCTTGGACAAAATTTTTGAAGGCAGAAATCCCCTCATGATGGTTAGAAAAAATGAGGCTCCCATGGAATGAATCAAGAATGAAGTTAGCCCCAGCCATGTCTGCATGCCATTGTGAGTTTGTGACCCAGACTCTCCATGTGCCTACATTTTGCCCTATAAGATAGTTTATATCATTGAGGCTCTCAGTATCACAGTAAATGATAACCACTGTCGCTGGTGATGTTTCCCTGGCTATGATATCATGTTGCAGTGGCTTAAAGAAATATGATGCAAAAGCACTTGAGACCATTTTCACGAATGCTACACAAACTCTATTCCTCTCCATTTCTGCTCTCACATCTGAGAGAAACTGAGCACCTCTATGACCTTCTGTGATGATCAGTCCCACCCAGGTCCAGCTGAAATGAAGCATCAAAGAGACCATGCCGAGGGCCAGAGATGTGCTCTTGGGGGCAACTTGGTATAGAGAAGGAAACTGGCCATTGTCTCTCAGCATAGGATCAAAGGAGCCAAAGGTAACCTAAAGAAAATGAAAATTGGAAGAAATATAAGAAGTATGTGGACAGAAAGCACAGTCTCAGGCCTGGAGAATACTAAGTAATAGTCACAAGGAGTAAAAAGAGGTACTTGTTTTTCTGAGGTTTTATTTGCTAGTGGATTTTTTAAAGATAACTTTGAGACATATGTTTCTTGGAAATATTTTTGTTTTTTTCACTCTATGCTCTTTGCTGAAGACAAATTGTGACTATTCTGCCACATTTGTGTACTCATTGTGTACATTTGAGATTATATATTTTGAAACCTGCAAAAAACCATTCTCTTTCCACCCTATTTAAGCACCCAACAATGTCACCAACAAAGTCATGGTTTTGTGTTTTGCCATGTCACCCACGCTCACCTGTGGAAATTTGTAGAGCTCCAGCAGTGTGCTCACTTGAGAAGAAGCTGTCCATGATGTTTCTGTTAGCACTGCTACAGACTTGCTCTTTCTTCTACAGCTGTAATTGAGGATTTCATTCTGTCCTGTGAGCAAAATGAGGGAACTCTCCACTATTCTCCAATGGCTGTAAAGGAAATTATGGAACTCATATCCCAGAGACATGTTGGATAAAAGATGAGGATTCTTGTTAATCTCTTCTATGGCAAAAATGAAGGCTAGGACATTCTGGTAGCTGTTGGGCAGGTGCCTGCAATGAGAGCACATGTCTTACGGAAAAGAATCCATCTGTGACTATCATCCAATTCAGTACATTACCATTTATGAAGTGAATGTTAATGTTCCACCCCCATACTCATACTGTAAGAACCCAGGCATAAATATGACAATATTAGATGTTTTGTTTATAATGAGTATTTAAGACTGTATGATGCCTCAATGGTGGATTATTTGCTTTCTGAACCATAGTTGTTAAAACTAAACAAGTATTGTTTTCAACTCTCATTTGGCAGTATATTTTACATAGCAAAATGAATTAAACTAATATGCTAACTAAGGTTAAACTACCAGGAAATTAATTCTATCTTTCAAAGAATTCCTAGGTACAAGAGTTAAACAAATAACATACCTTTGGCTCTGGAATGACCTCACCAATTTCCTTATATCTGAGGGAAATGTTAAAATGTGGAGAAGATTATACACAATAGCATTTTGTAATGTTCCTTGATATCAAACAGTTAAGTTTATGTACATATTATTTTTTCCATTTTATTTTAAAGAGAATAAGACAAAAGTGGTGAGTACAGAGCAGATCAGAACCTGACAACATAGGCAACACAACACTTAACATTAAGACAACCGGACATTAACAGCAGCTATCACAATATCTCTTTCTCTGCTATAGTTGAGCATAGTTTCAAATAGAATAATATCAAACATACCAAAAAAGTATAAAACCATTCAAAGAGTGAAAGAATTACAGGGCATTCTGAACCAAATAACAGAGAATGATCAATGGGTACTATAATATCTCATTTTCAATAAAAATTTTTGTTTATACTTTCACACATATTCAAATCCCAATAAGACACAATGTGATAGATAGAACCAGTGGAAATAGAAGAATAGAAGCTTGGTAGGACTTCTAAGAAGGACAGTATTAAATCAGCAATAGCTGTCATAATGTTTTGTTCTCTTCAAAACAGATGTTCACAGCATCACGTATAATAAAGTCAAACAAAACAGAATAAAACCATTCCAACTGATGAATGAAAACATTAAAAGGCTTCAAAGCTATGAGATAGGGACTCATGATTACCATAAAATCTTATATACTCTTACCAACTCTCATACTAGGGAGACTATATGGTATTTACACATGTGAGTTTCATTTATTTCACTTATGAGTATGGCCTCAAGTAGTGTCCATTTATTTATAAATATCTCAATGTAATCATTCTTCATAGCTGAGTAGTACTCCATTGTATAGAAATACCACAACTTTTTTATCCATTCCTCAGTTGATGGGCACTTAGGTTGTTTCTGAGATCTGGCTATTACAAATTGTGCTGCTATAAACATGGGTGCACATATATCACTGCAGTATGATGTTTTCAGATCTTCTGGGAATATGCCGAGAAGTGCAATAGCTGAGTCAAACGGGACCTCCAGACCCAGCTATTTGAGGAATCTCCAGACTGACCTCCACAGTGTTTGCACCAGTCTACACTCCCACCAACAATGTAGAAGAGTTCCTTTATTCCCACGGCCTCTCCAAAACTTGTTGTTGATAGTGTTTTCTATATTGGCCAATCTTTCTGGAGTGAGATGGAATCTCAGTGTGGTTTTAATTTTCATTTCTCTCATGACTAATGATGATGAACATTTCCTCATGTATTTATTTGCCATTCATATTTGTTCATCTGAGAACTGTGTATTCATTTCAGATGCCCATTTTTGGATTGGGTCTTTGAATTTCGAGGGTCTGATTTTTTTTTTAGTTCTTTATAAGTTCTAGACAGAAGTCCTTTGTCTGAGGGAATGTCCAATTAAGATTTTTTCCCAATTTGTGGGTTTTCTTTTCACTCTGCTGGAAATCTCTTTTGATGTGCAGAAACTCTTTAATAAGATGTGATCCCAGTTATTGATTCTGGGAAGTATTTCCCGTGTAGTTTGATTCTTGTTCATGAATTATGTTCCTATCCCTATATCTTTGAGGTTTTTATCTACTTTGTCTTCCAACAGATTTAGAGTCTGTTTTAAGATTTAGAAAATGGAAAGACATCCCCTGTTCATGGATAGGAAGAACAAACATTGTAAAAATGGCCATTCTCCCAAAATTACTATACAGATTCAACACAATCCCAATAAAAATACCACTAAAATACCTCATAGATCTAGAGAAATCACTCCTAAAATTCATGTGGAACCAGAAGAGACCTAGAATAGCCAAAGCAATTCTAAGCAACAAAGGCAAAGCAGGAGACATCACAATCCTAACTTGAAATTATACTACAAAGCTACAGCAATAAAATCAACATGGTACTGGAATAAAAACAGACCTGAAGATCAGTGGAATAGATTGGAAGATACAACCACAATCACAAACTCACTCAACCACCTTATCTTTGATAAAGGGGCCAAACATGTGCCTTGGAAGAATGATAGTCTCTGTAACAAATGGTGCTGGAAAAACTGGCTATCCATATGCAGAAGACTAAAACTAGACCCATGCCTATCACTATGTAATAAACTAAAATCTAAATGGATCAAAGATCTAAATATTAAAGCAGAAACACTAAATCTGCTGGAAGACAAAGTGGGTAAAAATCTCAAAGTTTATGTACATATTAAACACTCAATTCTACAACAATAATGTATGTGAATTTGGTACTATCAATGAAGAAGAATATGAGAAATGAAGTGTAAAATAAAAAGCATAGAAACATAATGTGTGGAACCTTATGTTGTAGCAGAAGGATTGAAATTAAGGTACATAAATATCTGTTCCATCAAAGTGATACATCTGCTACCATCAAAAACTATGAAAGTTATATCAATTTCTGAGCATAAAGAGAAGATTTTATGAAAACTCAGGGATATTTGAAAGAAAAAACATTGATATTGAGGGAAGGCTTGAAACTCAGGATTCTACAAAACTCAACAATTTTTTATTTCAATTTATTAACCTTTGAAACTTAAAACATATAAAAATATCTCTGCAAAAACTGTCTTATGCAGCGCTTACTCAAAATACTCCAGTAGTCATTATCTCTTCTAGAATTTTGAACACAGAGTTTCTCTTCAATAGCTTCTTACATTTTTATTTTTTAATGTCTGAAGTTCTTCAATAATAAATGTGCATTTTGTATTATTTTTAAGTGTCTTGTGAGTTGATTCTCTATCAGCTGCATAGTTCATGTGCATATCTCACTGATGCTCCCTATGTGCATGGTAGAATCATGTGTTCTCACTGGGTGTGTAGTAGTGAAGAACAAACCCTGCCCCACATTCATGACATGTTATCCCCCACTCCCTAAGCTTGGAATGTGGACTCCCCATAGTCAGGTATAGATACCTGTATGTGACAGATAAACTAGACTGAATAAATTAGTTTTAAAATGTTATCATGTACATGTTATTATTTCTTTGAGATACTGTTGCTGAAATTCCTCTGTCAAAGGTGTACATTCTCTCATTTGTACTATTTCCTGTTCTCTTTCTTAATCTTCCCACACATCTTTCTCCTCATTATCAACAACAGAAGATTCATTTGCATTTCTTCTACTTTAGTCAACATATATCTTAAAACACTATATATGTAAACTCATAATTAGTTTTTCTTTGGGCTAATTTGACCTTTCATAAAGTTATGAATGGAGCATGCATTTTACCTGTTCTTATTTCTCACCATGTTTTGTATAAAGAAATTTGTGTGAAATTATTACAGCAAGCATAAATAAACTCTGGTTGTTGTTTGTGTAGGAATATCTGCATAGTTATAGCCATATCTGTGAAATTTTGCATTTTCATTTTCATTCATAATTATCTTCCATAAACAAAAGATAAGTAAATTTGTGATTTTGTATCAAATATTATCATTTATATATATATGATGAATTTACTCTATTTATAATTTGTAATAACCTAGGTTTCCTTTCTTCATATTATCTATATTTGGCACCCTCCAGATAATAGCTACATTATTTTCTAGGGATGTTTCTTTGTCAATTTGAGCTTCAGCTTGCTATTTGACTGGTTTCCATTGATGAGGGTGAAAGTTACATTCTTTATTTAGGTTGTGGGACCTTCCAACCAGAATGTGCAGCTGTTAATCTTCTGGTCTCAACCATTTTCTGGAAAAAGAAAATGAAGTATGGATTCCAGTAATTCTTCCATCTCAACAAGACTCAAGAGTTCACATCCAAGGTGAATTTTGAAAGTTTAGTAAAGTATTATATCAAACAAATGGAAGAATAAAAAAAGCAATTCTCTAAAAGCACTACATTAATATTTTCAACATATATTATATACAAACATTCTGAATGGAAAGACAAAAATATTAAGCCAAAATTATGAAAAATGTTAAATTATAACCAATTAACATGGATTTTGAGAGAAAGAAAAGATGTGACAATATATTAACACTTTCATATAACATTGAGGTCTCAGTAGGATAAGATTCCAGACTGCAGACTTGTAACAACTGCATTATTTAAATTTGAAAAAGCTAAGGAAGATCTAGTCTTGTGACACTAACTTGGTTTTTGTTACATATCTGCAGGCAGACTATTAAAGATTGCAGAGTTGATTAGTGATTATAATCTTAAATGTGATAATGTATTATCACAAGTTAAGTAAAGACTTTATCATTATTGTCTGACTGACATAGAGCTAAATTCATTTGTGATAATGTAAGTTTGCTCTGTATTTTAAAATGTGTGTAACAATGCAGCACAATTGTAATATACATTAATTAAATATTTAGATGTCAAACACAGTATTGTTTCTTTCAAATCTCAAACTCTCTAACTTAGAGAAAAACTTAGGAATTAAACAAGTGATTATGTACAACCAGTTATATGTTTACTTTATACATGTAAATATTTTTCCAAAATTTCTTTTCCTTTTCCTTCTGATTTAAAGTGAATTAAAAACTGTCATTTGAGCTTCAATTCTTGCGTCCAGTGGATAAATCAGTCCAGAGATAAAATCTGTCTGAACAGCAAGTATTTTCTTTTCAGACTTAGTCAAGTGTTATAGCACATGAGTCTGGAACTGAGCTAGCTGAATAGCAGACAGATTCCCTGAGCTGGGAGGGGGCACAGTGGAGGATAACAAAAAGCACAGGCAGCTTCTCCTCTCCTCCTATGAAAAGAAGCAAAGTTGCTGCCTCACATAACTAAAATATTCTCAAAATCTGATAGCACTGGATACCTGATCAGCTCCTCATTCTCCTGTCTTTGCATAATGTCTGATCACAGAGCACTGCCTTTGCCTGGATCCTCAGGCTGGTTTATGGAGATCTCCATTGTGTTTGCATTGCCTCTCAGTAATGCCCACCCAGTGGCCTCCGCCCTCCTCTTGTAAACTCCATTTTACCAAGCATCTTAAAGAATGCCTTGAAGAATCTCTTCCACAATGTGAAGTCCCATTGCCACCAACCCATAATAACTGTCAAGCCTTGATTAAATAAAATTCTTCTGAAGATTTCCAGTAAGCACAAGTGGCGTTTTAGACACCTTTCAAGAAATTCATAAATAGACTCCTCCCTAATTCAGCCACCAAGATATTCTGCTCATCTGTCACCAACATGGAAACAACACTTGATAGCATCTACTAAAATCTAAATCATAAACTAAACCCAATAATGACAAAAGCTACCATAGTTCATTGTATAAGAATGAAGATGCTTGTCATGAGTAATGACACCTGCTTATAATGCCAGTTGCTCTAGGGGTTGAGGTGGAGGGAATACTTAAGCTCAGGATACTGCTTGTAGCCTGGGCAATATAAAAAGATCTTACTGTAAAACTATGGAAATATGGGGAAAATGCCCAGGAAAAAATTTAGCAATGTGTCTGGACATGATAAGCACTTGGACATGATAAGAAATTTGAAATAAGAATAGTTACAATTTAAAGAGGATATAATCCCAAATTTCTGAATCTATCATCTTATTCCCAGACAGCTGCCAGGGAATAACTAGGTCCTTCAGCATCTTATGAAAGCCAGTCAGTTATTGCCTCCATGACATCCCATTTACCCACAAGGGCACAAATCATTGGTTGGAATCCTCTGATATTTTGCAAAGTGCACTGTATAATAATACAGAACTGTATTTGGCAATAGAACTAATGTGATGATAGCTAAAGACACAGTATATGTACATCCCCGAGTGAAAAAAATCAAATTGGAGGCTAAAAATCTCACAGTTGAATTATTCTTCACTTCTGCCCTGGCTTGCAGGTCCAAGAGTCCTGGAGTATGTATGGCTTGAAGACTGAGATAAACAGTATGTGAAAATAACTGACTACCTATGGTAGAATTCTACTTGACAGTGATATTAAGAGTAGTATAAGTGAATAAGTGATAGTGATGTGACCAAATGTACACATTTTTTAAGACACAATTTCACTATGTAGTTCAGGCTGGCCTGGACTCAGTGTGTAGCCGAGTTGGCCTCAAGCTCATGGCAATCCTCCTGCCTCAGCTTCCTGAGTGCTGGGATTATTGATGTTCACCACCTTGCTCATCTGATACACATTTCCAAAAGACTAGAAGATGCTGGATTTTATGAAGGAGTTAGTTTGCTGTGGCTTCTTAGCAATGAATTCAAAACAATATCTTGGGTTGCATTTGTAAGGAACATCACTTAATGAGCTATGCACTAGCAGCTCAGTTAGGAGGAGGCCCAGGAATCCTGAAATAAGGTAAACTTGTGTCTTCACCAGCTTCTAAGCCTGAAAGCAGGAGCTGAGAGCATAAAAACAGAATCTTCTCCCACTTTCAAACGGTGAAAAAGCACAGGAAGTTCAAAACAATTTATGGTGACCACTGTGCATATGTGAGCAGGAAGGACAGGGAAGGAGTATAGACAACATGGATTTATTCATGTACAGGCCCTTATGAATTATCTACATCATAATAAAAAGGAAATGAATGCAAGAAGAGGGCACTTACGGTACAATGAGGAAGTCTTTCACAGGCTGTAGAAAAAAGAAACCACCACTGTAGAAGTAATTAAAAAGGGAGAAAAGTCCCCCAATGACCACATCTCCATCTTTGTGCACACTGGTGCTCCTTCTCTGAAGGCAGGGTTCAATTTCAAAATTACACACTGGTAGAGGAAGCTGCAGGAGAAAACATACAGCAATCAATAGGTACATCTTCAACAAGTCTGCAAAGATTTGAGTCTGAGTGAAGAACACATTTGCAGGGTCAGCGAGTTAAATGTGTGTGTTATTGTTTTGGACACAGGTGGACCCACTTATGCCTTTGACAATTTTCAGCATGCCTCCAAAATGACCCAGGAGAAATTTGTCACCATTTCCCTCCTGAATTCTGCATCCAAGGTCTGGTATCCTGGTGAAATTCCCAATTTGCAATTATATTTGAATACCATTCTCTTCTCCTAAAGGCACCGTGATTTCATCCAAGTCTAGTTACAGCAATATCCCAGATGCTATTGTCTCATAGGAATGACATTTCCCAGACTGTGTTTGGCCCTTTGGGATGTTGCTAAGGGATGAGACCAGAGGTTCCATGTTAGGTGCACATTGAAATGGTAAAAGCCTGTGCTCAGCCAGGAATGTATGTGTGTTCTGCAGTTCACAGATCTAGATAAACAGTATCAGCCTTGTTCACCCTATTTGGCTTTGTTTCAAATTCCTCAGTAGTTTACAATGTCTTAATCCACAGATTAACATATTTTGATGTTCCATTTCTACTTTTAACTCCTCAGTATGTCAATTGATAGAGGTTTATGAATAATTAGTGTATGTGGGAAATTACTTCTTTGATCATCCTCAAGCAAACTAACAGTTTCTGGCCACCCAAAGTGCTAATAACAGGGGCACAAAGGAAGTGGATTTTTCTGCAAAATAATTTTTACTGAATGATATCAAAGTGGTAGAATACTCATCATCTTGCAAAATATTCAAATTGCAACAGAATGTAGTTACTACAAGTAACTTTGAAAACCTAAATTTGAAGAACAAAGTTTTATAATTTTATAGAAAACATATCTTTTTTAGGGGTCAGGGATTTATCTTGGTGGCATAAGTGCCTATCTGGCAGGTGCAAGGTTGTGAGTTCAATCCCTGGTACCAAAAAAAAAATACAAAGAAAGAAAAAAAATGAAAGGAAAGGAAAGGAAAAGAAAGGAAAGGAAAGGAAAAAACATCTTTTTGACAGATTAAGGACATGTCAGAATCTAAAGTTCCCTGAAACTTATATTTCTTTTCATTATCTTTTTATTTTATGGAAACCTATATTTATCCTCCCTACTGGAAGACATATCTAGCTCCTCCTGATGGAAATATTTGTTGACTCTACTCATAATTATCCTGTTCATTCTATTTGGAGCCTGTTCCAGTAGAACAACTATTGTTCTACTGGAATCTATATAATGTTAGCAGAACACAATTAAAAAGAAAAGTGAGATTTAAAACTCTACATAAGTACCAGGGCCTGGGGATATAGCTCAGTGGCATAAGCACCTGCCTGGCAAGTGCAACATCATAAGTTCAATTCCCTGTAAAAAAAAAACCCTATGAATAATATTTTTAGCCTAGCAATCATGATGCTACTATTTTTGTGACACACTTAAATCTCTATTTTGAGGTAAAAAAAATATTTTAGCCAATCATCTAAGAGGCTCTACCTAATTAGTGATTTTCAATGGGATGTCATTGAAGATATTTATGAATGTTTTTGGATTGTTTAATACCTAATCATCTTTAAGTGTACTAACACAGGTATAATAAAAAAAATCACACAGAAGCTCAACCTTTTTCATTATCTTTTTATTTTATGGAAATAGGTAACACAAAAATTTCATGACAAAATAATAGGAGTAAACCAATAATTAATACACTATGTGTTATAATTTTTAAAGTAGTCTCTCCAGGTACTGTATGTAAATGAAATTTTCCCCAGTAGATACTAGCACAAACATCCCTTTTTCATGAACTAAAATGTACCAACAGTATAATTGGCTTGCATTTATTCCCTTTTCCATAGTTTCTTTTACTTTCTCCCATACTAGTTCCTTTTACCTTTTAAACAATTTCTTTCCATTTCACAATATCTATTGCACAATTCAGATTTTGAGTTTCTTACAATAGGGATACAATATGATATTTACACATGTGGGTCTCATATATTAGACATGTATGTATTCTCTTTGTTGCATCTCAAAAAGCCTCAATTTATTATTCCTTATGGCTAAGTACTACTCCATTGTATAAGAACAAAACATCTTTTTGATCCATTCCTCAATTGATGGGTATTTGGGTTGTTTCCAAGATTTAGTCACTACAGTCTGTGCCTGTAAACATGGGTGAACATTTAACACTGTGGTATGACAGTTTTAATTCTTCAGAACAGATACCCCAAAAAGGAATAGTTGGGTTAAACAGAACCTTTAATCATAATTTTTGAGAAGTCTCCACACTGTTTTGTACAGTGGTGGTAGCACTCTACAATTCCACCAACAATGGAGAAGGATACCTTTTTTCTCACAGCTTTTCCAGCATTTGTTATTGGTTGATTTTTTGATGATAGCTATTTTTTCTGAGGTGAGATGAAATATCAGTGTTGTTTTAATTTTCCCTTATCAAATAACCTGTGATTTTGAATATTTTTATGTATTTATTTGTGATTTGTATTTCTTCATCTGAGGGGCTTACATTCATCTCAGATGACCATTTTTATTGATCCTTTGAATTTGGGGGGTCTGACTTCTTTAAATACTTAGTATGTTTTAGATATAAATCCATCACCTGTTGGACAGTTGGCTAAAATTTTTTCCCACTCTGTGTGTCATCTTCATGCTCTTTTGGTGCTTTCTTTTCCTGCACAAAAGCTCTTTAATGAGTTCAGATCCTATTTGTTTATTCTTTGAAGTATTTCCCATGCAGACTGTGTTTTGCTTGTGAATTCTCTATATATATATCTATGTCTTCATGATTTCTATGTACTTTATCTTCCAGTAGATTTATGTTTCTCTTTTAATATATAGATATTTGATCTATTTTGATTCTAGCTTAGTGCATGTTGATAGACATGGGGATAGTTTTGGTCTTCACATGTAAAGAGCAAATTTTTTCCAGTACCATTTCTTAAATAGGCTAAGTTTCTTCCAGAAAACATGTTCTTCATTATGTAATCTGTTGTATTCATCCTGAGTTCTGTTTTTCCCAGTATCACGTTGATTTTACCACAATAGCTTTGCAGTATAATTTCAAGTGAGAGATGGTGATGTTTCTGGCCTTCCTTTGCTGCCCAGGATTGCCTGTGCTATTCTAGGTCTTTTTTGGTTCCAAGGGAATTTTAGGTTTAGAGTCAGATATTCTAGAGCAAAATAAAAATGGCAATGATTCCAAGAACAACCAAGCAGGGCAAACAGTCAAACAGGGAAGAAAAGTAGAGAGCCAACAGCATGAAAATAACATGACAAAGGAAATGTAATACATGTCAGTTGTAGCTGTAAATGTAAATGACTTCAACAATCCAAAGAAACAGACTGGCAGAATTGTTCAGTCAACAAGATCCAATGATATGCTGTGTACATGAAACATATTTAACTCAAAAAGAAATTCATAAACTAAAAGTCAAAGGATTGAAAACACTACTCCATGTAACAGTAACCCAGCAACAAGCAAGGATAGATATTCTTCTTCCTTACAATGAGAACTTCAAACCAAGAATGTTCAAAAGAGATAAAGGAAATGGTGTGCTGGTCTCTTGTGTATGATTTTGGGTCTGGTAGAGGGAGCAGAACAGTGACTCAGGGGCTACTTATCATCTGGTCAGTGTTGTGCTGTTGGAGAGGTCACTGAGACGTAGGAGATGCTAAAGGATCAGTCACTGAGGGCAGTGTTCCAGGGTGAGTATGATGAGAGAGGTGTTCACCACGTGCACATGCTTGGGCAGCTTACATGTATACATGGCTATGTGTCTTTGTTTATTAAATATGTGGTAACCCTTGTTATTTTCTTTTTTTAAATTTTATTTTAAAGAGAATAAAACAAAAGAGGGCAGAACAGAGCAGGTCAGGACGACATAGGCAACACAGTACTTTACATTAAGACAACCGGACATTAACAGTAGCTATACAATATCACTTTCTCTGATATAGTTGAGCATACTTTCAAATACAATAATAACAAACATAACAAAATAGTATAAAACCATTCAAAGAGTGAAAGAACTACAGGGCTTTCTGAACCGAATAACAGAAAATGATCAATGGGTACTATAATATCTCATTTTTGATAAAAATAATTTTGTTTAAACTATCACACATATTCAAATCCCAATAATACACAATGTGATAGATAAAGCAATGGTAGTAGAAGAACAGAAGCATGGTAGGACTTCTAAGAAGGACAATGCTAAATCAGCGATCTGTCATAATGTTTTGTTTTCTTCAAAACAGCTATTCATACCATCACATATGATATAGTCAAACAAAACAGAATAAAACCATTCCAACTGATGAATGAACACATTAAAAGGCTTCAAAGCTATGAGATGGGGACTCATGTTTACCATAAAATCTTATATACTCTTATCAACTCTCATAATATGGAGACTATATGGTATTTACACATGTAAGATTGGTTTATTTCACCTAAGAGAATGGTCTCAAGTCGTGTCCATTTATTTATAAATATCTCAATGTGATCATTCTTTATAGCTGAGTAATACTACATTGCATAAAAATGCACAACTTTTTTATCCATTCCTCAGTTGATGGGCACTTAGGTTGTTTCCAAGATCTGGCTATTAAAAATTGTGCTGCTATAAACATGGGTGCACATATATCACTGTGGTATGATGTTTTCAGATCTTCTGGAAATATGCCTAGAAGTGGAATAGCTGGGTCAAATGGGACTTCCAAACCCAGCTTTTTGAGGAATCTCCAGACTGAGCTTCACAGTGGTTGCACTGGTCTACACTCCCACCAACAGTGTAGAAGAGTTCCTTTTTCCCCACAGCCTCTCCAACACTTGTTGTTGGTAGTGTTTTCTATCTTGGCCATTCTATCTGTAGTGAGATGGATACTCAGTGTGGTTTTAATTTGCATTTCTCTCATGACTAATGATGATGAACATTTCCTCATGTATTTATTTGCCATTCATATTTGTTCATCTGAAAACTGTATATTCATTTCAGATGCCCATTTTTGGATTGGGTCTTTGAATTTTGAGGGTCTGATTTTTTTTAATTCTTTATAAGTTCTAGACAGAAGTCCTTTGTCTGAGGAGCTGTCCATGAAGATTTTTTCCCAATTTGTGGGTTTTCTTTTCACTCTGCTGGAAACCTCTTTTGACATGCAGGAAACTCTTTAATAAGATGTGGTCCCAGTTATTGATTCTGGGAAGTATTTCCTGTGTAGTTTGATTCTTGTTCATGAATTCTCTTCCTACCCCTATATCTTTGAGATTTTTACCTACTTTATCTTCCAGAGGTTTTAGGGTTGCTGTTTTAATATTTAGATCTCTGATCCATTTAGATGTTAGTTTAATACATGGTGATAGGCATGGGTCTACTTTTAGTCTTCTGCATATGGATAGCCAATTTTTCCAGCACCATTGTTAAAGAGACTGTCATTCTTCCAGTGAACATGTTTGGCCCCTTAATCAAAGCTAAGGTGGTTGAGTGAGTTTGTGGTTGTGGTTGTATCTTCCAATCTATTCCACTGATCTTCAGGTCTGTTTTTATTCCAGTACCATGTTGATTTTATTACTGTAACTTTGTAGTATAATTTCAAGTCAGGGATTGTGATGCCTCCTGCCTTGCCTTTGTTACTTAGAATTGCCTTTGCTGTGCTACGTCTTTTCTGGTTCCAGATGAATTCTAGGAGTGATTTCTCTAGATCTATGAAGTATGCTAGTGGTATTTTTATTGGGATTGTATTGTATTGAATCTGTATAGTAATTTTGGGAGAATGGCCATTTTTACAATGTTTGTTCTTCCAATCCATGAACAGGGGATGTCTGTCCATTATATGAGGTCCTCTTTGATTTCCATTTTCAGGGTATTATAATTTTCACTGTATAGGCCTTTTACTTCTTTCATGAGATTAATTCCTAAGTATTTCATTTTTTTGGATGCTAGTGTAAAAGGTGTGGCTTCCCTTAATTCTTTCTCAGTACTTTTGTTGTTAGTGTATAGAAATGCTATTGATTTTTGTGTATTGACTTTGTATCCAGCTACAATGATGAATTTATTTATTATATCTAGGAGTCTTTCAATAGACTTTTGGGGGTCTTCTG
>PVJX010008088.1:44995-67187 GCA_004027295.1 Dolichotis patagonum
CTTTCCTGTCTTATTGCTCTGGCTAGTATTTCCAGTACTATGTTGAATAGCAGTGGTGATAATGGACATCCTTGTCTTGTGCCTGATTTTAAGGTAAAGGCTTTCAGTTTTTGACCATTCAATATGATGCTGGCTGTTGGTTTGTCATAGATGGCCTTTACCATATTGAGATAAAGACCTTCTATTCAAATTCTCTGTAGGTTCTTATCATGAATGAGTGTTGGACCTTATCAAAATCTTTTTCTGCATCTATATAGATGATCATGTGGTTCTTACTTTTGGCTCTATTGATATGGTGGATTACATTTATTGATCTGCATATGTTGAACTATTCCTGCATTCCTGGGATGAATCCCACTTGGTCATGGTGTATAATCTTCTTGATGATTTTCTACATGCTCTTTGAAAATATTTTATTGAGAATTATTGCATCTATGTTCATTAGGGAGATTGGCCTATAGTTCTCTTTTATAGTTGAATCTTCTCTGGTTTTGATACTATGGTGATATTTGTTTCCAGGAATGACTTAGGAAGAATTGCTTCCCTTTAAATGTCATTGAAGAATTTCTGGAGTGTTGGAATTAAATCTTCTTTGTATTTCTTGTAGAATTATGCAGCGAAATCATCTGGGCCTGGACTCTTATTTGTAGGCAAGGAATTAATTACATTTTCAATTTCAGTAATAGAAATTGGGTTATTCAGCAGTTTTACATCTTGCTGATCCAGCTTTGGTAGTTCATATGTATCTAGGAATCTGTCTATTTCTTCAGTGTTTTCGAACCTATGAGAGTAGAGGTTTTCAAAATAGGTGTTGATGATCTTCTGTATTTCCACTGGGTCTATAGTAATTTCACCTTTTTCATTCCTTATTGCATTAATTGGGTTTTTTCTTTCCTTTTTTTAAATAAGGTTGGCCAGGGGCTTATCAATTTTATTTATTCTCTCAAAGAACCAACTCTTTGATTCATTGATCCTTTGTACTGTTTTCTTAGTCTCTATTGCATTAATTTCTGCTCTGAACTTTATAATTTCCTCCCTTCTTTTGGCTTTGGGCTTGGCTTGCTCTTCTCTTTCTAGATGTTTGAGTTGTAGCATCAGGTTGTTTATTTGTGTTCATTCTGTCTTCCTGATGTGGGAACTCAATGCAATAAATTTTCCTCTCAGGACTACTTTTATTGCATCCCACAAAATCCAGTAAGTTGTGTTTGTATTTTCATTTACTTGTAGATATTCTTTAATTTTTTCTTTAATTTCCTCTGTGACTCACTGATTGCTTGAGTGTATTATTCAGTTTCCATGTGTTTGTAGGTTTTTTGCAATTTCTTTTATCATTAATTTCTAGTTTCATGGCACTATGATCCAATAACATGCATGGGATAATTTCAGTTCTTTTGCATTTACTTAAATATGTTCTGTGGGCTAGTATATGGTCTAAAACAAAGCAAGGTAGACAACTAAAGAGAATGGAAAGCTAAAGACACAACAGCAGAAAGATAACATGTCAACAATAAACCAATATATAACAGTTACAACCATTAATGTAAATGGCCTCAACTCACCAATCAAAAGAAATAGACTGAGAGAATGGATCAAGAAACAACATCCAACCATATGCTGCCTACAAGAAACCCATGTAATGCAAAAGGACACTCATAGACTGAAAGTCAAAGGATGGAAAACAATACTTCATCCAACAGGAAACCAAAGAAAAGCAGGAGTATCCATCATGTTTGCAAACAATGTGAATTTCAAACCAAGAATGATCCAAAGAGATAAAGAAGATAGTTACAGGAAAACATCAAGTGGCAGAGATAACAATCTTAGATATATATGCACCAAATTCCAGAGCACCCAGCTATATAAAGCAAATACTAACAGAAATGAAAAATCAAATAAGCAATAACACAATTATAGCAGGAGACTTTAACACACCATTGACACAAAGGGACAGATCAACTAGACAGAAAATTAGCAAAGATATAACAGGACTGAATCACACCTGTGAACAAATGGACTTGATAGACGTATACAGAGTGTTCCACCCAACAACATCAGAATATACCTTCTTCTCAGCAGTACATGGGATATTGTCTAAACCAGGTAACCCTTGTTTTAAGGGTATGATAAGTCATTTTTCTTAAAGATGATGTGATCCAATTGAAAACCAAATTTGATGAATAAGCAGCATAGTTTCTACCTTATAATTTATAATTATTCTAATTCTGTGAATTCTTATAATAAACTTAAAAATCATTCTCAGTTCACAGAAAGTTACTATCTCACTTCTGACTTCATAGGCAGGTATGTTTGAGCCAATATTTAATTAAATTTTTTAACCCATAAGTTGTTTAAAAATTCATTTTGGGTGAAAGGAAAAGATGGCAGACCAGTAGGCAGCAGGATGCAGAGCCTCTCTGAGAGGGCCTACTCAGATGCCAGAATAGAACATCCTGGAGAGATCCAGACAGAGGGATTTGGATTCTCTCAACCCAGGAAGAAACTGAAGGGAAACGAGCTGCTCGAATATGAAGTCCTGGGGCTACCATTAGAGAAGGTAAGATTGGCAAGCACGCTGCTTGCACCACCTGAATTCATGCCCAAGAATGACCTGAGAGTCTAAACCCACACCAATGTGACTGGCTCCAGCAGCCCTGAGCATGGAGCTGAGCCATCCTGCTCATGACTCACCCTGAGTCAGTGCCACGTGCGACTTGCCAGAGGCACCATGGATTCACACTGTAGCCGCCCTGAATTTGTAGGTTGGGGAGCCCAGCAGAGAACTGAGCCAAAGAGGGACCAGCATTAACCCATGGTAAGTGTTGGGAATAAGGCCCTCCCACAGGAAAAGGGTGACCAACTGGATGACATGTTGGAGTCAGGCAGCATGGCCTGAACTGAGTAAGGCAGTGACTTCATTAGGTTGCTCCATTCCCAGAGAAGATTGGGGGGATCTGCTGGACCTGGTTCACAACACTGGTCATCCCAAACTAATTTCCTATGCCCAGCACACACTGACACAGTGAAGGCCTGTGAAGGTTGACTGGCCCAGAGAGGAGGAGCCAGCATATGCTGCCCCTGCTTGCACCTCAGTGACCGACAACAGACTAGAGAGGGAAGAAACCCTGATCCTGCATGCTCCAGAAGAACCCTAATCAACAAGAAAAGGGACTGGGAACTACACAATACACTTGTATGGAAGGAACCAAAAACATGATGAGAGAGAGAAATAAGAAAAAGCTCCATCTCCCAACCCTGAGAATATTGATCCAGGAGAGTTAAATACAAAAGAGATTGAGGGCAGCAAACATGCAACATCAAACACGGTGTCAGTGGACATAAAGAGATATCTTCAGGACCTCGTAAATGAGCTCAAAGCTGAAATATTAATTCAAGTTAAGCAACATATAAGCAGATTAATAAAAGAAATGCTATGCACCTCTCAAGAAGACACAGATAGAAGAATGGAGGAACACACAAAAAAAGGAGAGAGATGTTCAATGAAGAATATAAAGAAAACCTAGAATACATGTAGCAGATTCAAAGAGATTACCAGGAAACTAAAAGCTCCATTGAAAGCTGACAAAACTGCTTGAAAGAAACTAAGGATAGACTACCAAAACTTGAAGGTAGGTTTGCAATGTGTGCTCATGAAAGGAAAGGTTTATTAAAAATAACAAGGAAACAGGCAATAAATAAAAATGCTAGAAGACAACAAGAGGATCTGTAACTTAAGAATAAAACATGTGAATGAAGAAGCAGGAATCAAAACAAAGGAATTGCAAAGGCTATTCACAGAAATTATTAAGGAAAACTTCCCAAGCATAGAAAAAAGAAATGATATGCAGAGGTATGAAGCATACAGAACTCCAGCCACCTACAACCAAAACAGAGCTACACCCAGACACATAATAATCAAGATCCCAGAAATTCAATATAAGAACAGAATATTAAATGCCATCAGAGAAAAGAATCAGATCACCTATAAAGGAAAACCCATCAAAATCTCGGCAGATTTCTCAACACAGACCATAAAATCAAGAAGAGCTTGGAGTGAAGTAATTTAAGCCCTAAAAGAAAATAACCTCCAGCCCAGATTGATGTATACTGCAAAACTGTCTCTAGAAATTAATGGAGAAGCA
Organism: Dolichotis patagonum; assembly: GCA_004027295.1. Taxonomy (NCBI): domain Eukaryota; kingdom Metazoa; phylum Chordata; class Mammalia; order Rodentia; family Caviidae; genus Dolichotis; species Dolichotis patagonum. Next base: position 49,135 of record PVJX010008088.1, read on the forward strand.
AGATGCTTCCATAACAAAGAGGAACTGTGAGAATTTGTGACCACCAATCCAACCCTACAAAAAATACTGAAGGACATTATATATAGAGAGAAAAACAATATGAGGATTTCAGCAACAGTGTCAGAGAGGCTTCAATGAATGGGAAAAACAGTGGAATGAAAGAGAAAAGTAGACAACCAATGGCAGAAAAATAGAATAGCAGAAATGAGGCAGAGGAGGTTGGCTATAATTTCTAACATTGATGGCCTTGATATACTAACAAAAAGAAACACAGGTAGAGTAGATCAGGAGATAAGGCCATCAAGATGCTCTGTATTGGAAACATAATTAACCTGAAAAAGGGTTTATGAACAGAAAGTCAAATGTAAGAAAATAATGTTCTATGTGACAGGGAACCAGAGAGAAATAGGGGCAACTCAACAAGCACCTGGAGATAGGTTGAAGACATGATACTTTTGTGCAGTAGAGAACTACTCTGCTATAATGAAGTAAAACCTTGAGACTTTTATAGGTAAAGGAATACAACTCGAGATCAAGCCCAGGAGTCAGAAGTTTCAGAACCAGTTAGGATAAATAGCAGGTTGCTACCCCCAATCTAAACACTGAGGGAGTTAGTGGGACCCAAAATGGGCAGTGCACCCTGTGGAAATCAAAGGGGAGGAATTGTCTAAAAAAGGAAGGCAGAGAATGTTGTTAATAGGGTAACAAGATTTAAAATCTACATTATTCTAAACACTCTGCTTAGATTGATTATATTCTTTTCCAGTTTGTCTATTTACACTAGATTTGAGGGCACAGACAGCTATCTACAAAATAGTAGGACATATTATGGTAATTATCCTTAATTTCCTATTAACTTAATCTGAAGCCCTGTACAATTCACACTGTCTTATTATGACTGATCTTATTTGAATCTGGTTTGTTAGATTGCTGTTTTGTATTGACTGATTTTATTCAAATCTGTTATGATTGATAGTATCAAGTTTACAGGTATAGGCAACTACACTGAAGATGACAAGATTCACTAGGATACCCACTCTGGTTTGATTATTACCTACTTTTGAAGTCTTATAATGTCTCCAATGTTTTGTTTTTATTAATGTTTTTATATACTGCTGAGACATCATAGTAACCATTGTAGATAACCTTGTATTGTGGTTTTATATAACTTTTTGCTTCATGCTTTTCTCAGAATTGTTTTGTTTTGTCATGCTTTCTTTTGATTTTCCCTGTAATACAGAAAGCATAGATATACATGTAGATTCTCATGCATGTGTAGAACTTATAAACAGTTTATGAGAACCAGTTATATGACACATGATGAAATGAACAACTACTTTGAAGAAAAAGAGACATGACAGTACCCAGTGCTGATTCCATAATGTCATGATGTGAACTACAGCAATACTATCATTTTTGTTCAGAGTGGTTTTAGCCTGTTTTGTTTTGTTTAAGTTCAACATACATGAAGGTATGGGCAGCTGTTTTGAAGAGATTGAGAGACACTATGGCAGCTATTCTTGGCTTCCCTATTGTCTGGTCTTGAAGACCTGAAATGTCTTCCTCATCCTGTTCAGATCAGTTCCATACTATTTTGTTTCATGTGAATTCCCTGTATCTGAAGATATGGACAACTATTTGGAAGAAAACAAGAGTCAATATGATAGATAGTGAATATCTCCAATTGTCTTGCTTTGCAACTTATGTCTCTTACATTGCTTTTTGTGATCTACTTTGTTCTGTTTTGTTGTGTTTAATTTTACCCTTTTGATATAATTGTATGTATGTTTAAGTGTGTAAAATGGATGACCATATTACTGTTTTTGTTTGATCGTGGAGCAGAACTGATAACAGTCTCACTGTTTGAATATCTACTTTGTATGTTTTAATTTTGTAACTTGAACAACTATTTCCAAGATGTCAGTATGTAATTTATCAAGTAATGACATCTTAGTGGTGTTTTTTGTATTATCTTCTTTTTTTCCTTGGAATTCTATATTGTCACTAACCTTTTTTTTGTTTTGCTTTGTTTTCTTTCTTCTTTAAATAAAATTTTTAAAAAAGGAAAAAAATTCATTTTGTTGAGTTTTAGTTCTCATATTAGAACAGTCTTTTGGAAATGTCTCTTCCTTTGGTGTTTAAAGCTTCATTTGTTTTTCTGGGTTGCCATTCATTCCTCCTGACTGGAAATCTTTCTGTTCAGCTTCCTTCATATGAGCCTATGGTAGCATACAGTTTCTTTTCTTTTCTTTTAAAGAGAATAAAACAAAAGAGGACAGAACAAAGCAGAACAAAACAGAAGAGTGCAAGCAACACAGCACTTTACATCAAGACAACTGTTTATTAACAGTAGCTACCATAATGTCTCTTTCTTTGTAAAAGTTTAACATGAATTCACATACAATAATATAAAACATAACTTCACATACAATAACTTCACATACAATAACATACATAACTTCACATACAATAATATCAAACATAACAAAATAAATCCATTCAAGGTAATGAAAGAATTACAGGGCATTCTGAACTAAATAACAGAAATGAACAATGGCAGCTATAATATCTCATGTTCCATAAAAATTTTGTTTATACTATCACATATATGAAAATCCAATAAGACATAACATGATAGAACCAATGATAATAGAAGAACAAAAGCATGGTAGGATTTCACAGAAACACTATATTAAGTCAGCAACAACTGCCATAATGTCTTGTTTTCTTCAAAATAGCTGTTCATACCATCACATATAATAAAATCAAACAAAACAGAATAAAACAATTACAACTGATGCATGAAAACATTATAAGGCTTCAAAGCAGTGTAATGGGGAATGTAATGATGATTACCTTAAAATCTTACATACTCTTGCCATTTCTTACACTAGGGAGGCTATAAGGTATTTATGTGAGATTAATTTATTTTGCTTATGAGTATTGTCTCAAGTTGCATCCATTTATTTATTAATATCTCAATGTGATCATTTTTTATACCTGAGTGGTACTCCATTGTATAAAAACACCACAACTTTTTTTATCCATTCCTCAGTTGATGGGCACTCAGGTTGTTTCCAAGATCTGGCTATGACAAATTGTGCTGCTATAAACATGGGTGCACATATATCACTGTGGTATGATATTTTCAGTTCTTCTGGGAATATGCCTAGAAGTGGAATAGCTGGGTCAAATGGAACTTCCAGTCCCAGCTTTTTTGAGAAATTTCCAGACTGACCTCCATAGTAGATGTACCAGTCTACACTCCCACAAACAGTGCAGAAGAGTTTCTTTATTCCCACAGCCTCTCCAGCATTTATTGGTAGTTTTCTGTACCCTGACCATTCTTTTTGGAGTGAGATAGAATGTCAGTGTTGTTTTAATTTGCATTTCTCTAATGCTAATTAAGATGAGCATTTTTCATGTATTTATTTGGCATTTGAATTTCTTCATCTGAGAATTGTGTATTCATTTCAGATGCCCATTTTTGGATTGGGTCTTTGAATTTTGGGGGGCTGATTTTTAAAAAAATTCTTTATAAGCTCTAGACAGAAGTCCTTTGTCTGAGGGACAGTTCCCTAAGATTTTTTCCCAGCTTTTGGGTTTTCTTTTCACTCTGCTAGAGATCTCTTTCAACATGCAGAAACTCTTTAATAAGATGTGATCACAGTTATTGATTCTTGTTTATGAATTCTCTATCTACCCCATGTCTTCAAGATTCTTACATACTTTGCCTTCCAACCGATTTAGTGCTTCTGCTTTAATATTTAGATCTTTGATCCATTTAGATTTTAGTATAGTATATGGTGATAGGCATGGGTCTAGTTTTAGTTTTCAGCTTATGGATAGCCAATTTTTCCAGCACCATTTATTAAAGAGACTATAATTCTTCCAGTAAACATATTTGGCACCTTTATTAAAGATAAGTTGCCTGAATGTGTTTGCAGTTGTGGTTGTATCTTTAAATCTATTCCTTTGATCTTCAGGTCTGTTTTTAATCCAGTACCATGTTGATTTTATTACAGTAGCTTTGTATTATGACTTCAAGTCATGGATTGTGATGCCTCCTGCTTTGCCTTTGCTGCTTAGAATTGCCTTTGCTATGCTAGGTTTCTTCTGGTTCCACATGAATTTTAGGAGTGTTTTCTCTGGATCTATGAGTTATGTAAGTGGTATTTCATTGGGATTGCATTTAATCTGTATAAGAATTTTTGGGAGAATGGCCATTTTCACAATATTTATTCTTCCTATACATGAACAAGGGACATATTTCCATTTTCTGAGGTTCTCTTTAATTTCTTTTTTCAGGGTATTTTAATTTTCCCTGTATAGCTCTTTTACTACTTTTGTGAGATTAATTCCTAAATATTTCCTTTTTTTGGATGCTAGTGTGAAGGGTGTGGCTTCTCTCATTTCTCTCTAAGTGCTTTTGTTGTTAGTGTATAAGAATTCTATTGATTTTTTAGTATTGATTTTGTATCCAGCTTCATTGCTGAATTTATTTTTTATATCTAGGAGTCATTCAATGGAGCTTTTGGGGTCTTCTATATAGAGTATCATGTTGTCTGCAAATAATGATAATTTAACTTCCTCTTTTCCTATCTTTACTCCTTTTATTTCTCTCTCTTGTCTAATTGCTTTGGCTAGTATTTCCAGTACTATGTTGAGTAGAAGTGGTGATAATGGACATCCTCGACTTGTGCCTGATTTTAAGGTAAAGGCTTTCAGTTTTTGTCATTTAATATGATGCTGGCTGTTGGTTTGTCATAGATAGCCTTTATCATATTGAGATAAAGACCATCTATTTCAGTTCTCTGTAAGGTTTTTATCATGAATGAGTGTTGGACTTTATCAAAAGCTTTTTCTGTGTCTATAGAGATGATCATGTGATTGTTACTTTTGGCTCTATTGATATGGTGGATTATATTTGTTGATTTATGTATGTTGAACCATCCCTGTATTTCTGGGATGAATCCCACTTGTTCATAGTGTATAATCTTCTTGATGATTTGCTGCATCCTGTTGCCAATATTTTATTGAGAGTTTGTGCATCTATGTTCACTAGAGAGATTGGTCTATAGCTGGTTAAATTTCCACTGAATGAAAATATCATATCTCTCTTATCCATTTTGTGGTTGATATGTAAGTTACTTTTGGTTTTTTCTGGACTCAAACAGTCACATTGAACAATTGTTTTCTCTCCTTTGCTTTTCAGTCTATGAGTTTCCTTTTTAGTTAAATGTGTTTCTTGTATTCAGTATAGCGATGGGCCTTGTTTTTTACCCACTCTCCCTGTGTTCCTTTTTATTGCTGGATTGAGGTCATCTACATTAATGGTTATGACTAGCATACATTGGTTTGTCTCTACCATGCTATCCTACTGCTGTTCGCCCTCCACTTTCCCCCTTCATTTGACTGCCTGTCTTGTTTGGTGATCCTAATTTGCTGCTGTTCCTGAAACAATTGTCATATTTATTTCACTCTGTAATACACCTTAGCACTCTCTTTCAGGTTGCTTTGGTAGTCATGAATTTCTTCAGTTGTTCTTTATCACAGAAGTATCTTATTTTTTCCATCTATTTTGAAAGATAGTCTTCCAAGGTGTATCAATCTGTGTTGGAAGTTGTTTTCTTTTGGGGTTTGAAACACTTCAAACTCTTCTTGACTTGATGACTTGTATTGAGAAATTTGCCATGATTCTGATGGGTTTTCCTTTATAGGTGATCTTTTTCTATTCTACAACAGCTTTTAATATTTTGTTCTTGTGCTGAATTTCTGGGATCTTGATTATTAGATGTCTGGGTGCAGATTCACTTTGTATATGGCTAGTTGGAGTTATCTATGCCTCATTTATCTGCATGCCAGATACATTTCCCATGTTTGGGAAGTTTTCTGCCATTACTTCTGTAAATAGTTTTTAATTTCATTTGTGTTGACCCCTGCTTCTTCACTGACACCTATCATTGTTTAATCATGCTTCTTTGTGTCATCTTGCATCCATTGAATTGTTATTTCCTGATTCTGTGTTATTTTTTAAGAGATTTCTTTCCACAATAACTAGCTGCAATCCTATCTTCCAGGTTTGATAGTCTTATCTTCAGTTGCTTCCAAGTCATTTTGCCAGCTTTTGATTGACTTTTTAACTTCTTGGATCCCTCTTTGAATCTGTTTCATGCATTTTAATTCCTTTCTATATTCATTCAAGGTTTCCATCATTTTTCTATGCTCCTTTTTTTGTCTATGTCTTTTTTAGACCTGCTGAGCAATTCTTTCAAAATGTTTGTGAGTTCTTCTTTTACCTGAGACATTATATCTGACTTTACTGGTTTTACAAACTCATGAAGTTGTTTCCCTATCTCAGTTGCCATCCTTTCAGAGATTCCAGGTGTATGACTTCCATTTTCTTTCATGACTGTATCTCCTAGACTTGTTCTGTGTGGGTTGGAGGTCTGAGATTGCCTTTTGCTCATTCTTCTTGACATTCTCCTGGGTTCTTCACAGAAAGCTGGTTATGGGGTCCCAGGCACTTAACACATTGGTTGCCCCTTCATGGTGTAGAGGGATGGGTCAGGCACCTGGACTCCTCCAACCCCACATTTACTGGGCGGTAGCACTTCATGAAGTAACCTTCTCCATACTTTACAGGTAACCTGGGACTTTGATAATGATGAGGGGTGCATGGAGATTAGACTGCTTCTCTCAGCCTGTGTGTCTACACTGGGACTCCCATTATGGTGGCAGAAACACTGGAGTGATTTTGTCTGATTCTGCTGGTGGGTGTTGGCTGCCTGAAGGAACCAAGGGCCTCCAATGGTGACCTGTATGTATAATTTTATATCTTTATGCTTAGTTGTTCTGTTCACTGGTACTTACTGTCCTATTTTGGTTTTGTCAATTCCTTTTCACTTGTTCACTTAGTCTGCAGACAGGATAGCTAATCTTACTGCCTTTTTAAAAAATTTTATTTAAAGAGAAAAAACAAAACAAAACAGAATAAAGGGTAGCAATAATACAGAATTCCAAGGAAAAAAGGGAAATAACAGTAACAAAAATTCCTAAGAAATTATTACTTGACAAATTACATATTGACTTCTTGGAAATAGTTGTTCAAATTACAAAGTTAAAACATGTAAAGTAGACATTCAAACAGTGAGACTGTTAACAGTTCTGCTCCACAATCTGACAAAAACAGCAATATGGTCATCCATCTTACCCAGTCAGATATACATGCAATTATATCAAAAGGGTAAAATTAAACACAACAAAACAGAACAAAGCGGATCACAAGAAACCAATGTAAGAAATATAAATTCAAAACCAGACAATCAGAGATATTCACTCTATATCATATAGACTCTTGTTTTCTTCCAAATAGTTGCGATATTGTCACATACACGGAATTCACATGAAACAACCTAGTATGGAATTGATCTGAGCAGTACAAGGAGGGCATTTCAGGTCTTCAAGATCAGACATTAGGGAAGCCAAGAATGGCTGTCATAGTATCTCTCATTCTCCTCAAAACAGTTGTCCATAACTTCATATGTGTTGAACGTAAACAAGACAAAGCAAGCTAAAATCACTTTGAACAAAAAGTGATAGTTTTGCTGTATTTTACATCATTACATTATGGAATGAGCACTGGGTATTGTAGTCTCTTTTTCTTCAAAGTAGTTGTTCATTTCATCATGTGTGACATAGTTGGTTCTCTTAAACTGTTTATAAGCTCTACACATGCATGAGTCTTTACATGTATATCTATCCTTTCTGCTTTAGACGGAAAAACAAAACAAAGCAAGATAAAACAAAACAATTCCAAGAAAAGCATGAGGCAAAAAAGTCACATAATAGTGCAATACAAGGTGATCTACAATGGTTACCATGATGTCTCAGCAGTATATAACAACATTAATAAAAAAGAAGCATTGGATACATTGTAAGACTTCAAAAGCAAGTAATAATCAAACCAGGGTGGGTATCTTAGTGAATCTTGTCATCTTCAGTGTAGTTGCCTATACTCTTAGACTTGATGCTATCCATCACAACAGATTTAAATAAAATCAGTCAATACAAAGTAACAATCTAACAAACCAGATTCAAATAAGATCAGTCAGAATAAGACAGTATAAGTTATAAAGGGCTTCAGATTAAGTTGATAGGAAAATTAGGGATGATTACCATAATTGGTCCTCTTATTTTGGGGATACCTGACCATGTCCTCAAGTCTAGTATAAGTAGACAAAATGGAACAGCACGTAATCCATCCAAGCAGAGTGGTGAGAATAATGTAAATTTTAAATCTTGTTACCCAATTAACAATATCCTCTGACTCCCTTTTTTAGACAGTTCCTCCCCTTTCAGTCCCATGAGGTGCATGGCTTGTTTTGGGTCCCAGTGCCTCCCTATATAGGGGATCTCAATGGACCCTATCTCCTGATCTACTCTGCCTGTGTTTCTCTCTGTTAATATTTCAATGCCCTCTATACTAGAGATTATAGCCAATCTTCTCTGCCTTATTTCTGCTATTGTGTTTTTCTGCCATTGGTTGTCTATTTTTCACTTCCACTCCACTATCTGCCCCATTCACAGAGGCCTCTCTGCCACTGTTCCTGAAATGCTCGTATTCTTGTTCTCTCTCCCTAGAATGTCCTTCAGTATTTTTTGTAGGGTTAGACTGGTGGTCACAAATTCTCCTAGTTCCTTTTTGTCATGGAAGCATCTTTCTTCTCCATTAATTTCTAGAGAGATTTTTTGCAGGATACATCAATATGGGCTGGAGATTGTTCTCCTTCAGTGCTTGAATTACTTCACTCCAAGCTCTTCTTGACCTGATGGTCTGTTTCAAGAAGTCTGCCATGATTTTGATGGGTTTTTCTTTATAGGTGATCTGTTTCTTTTCTCTGATGGCTTTTAATATTCTGTTCTTATATTGAATTTCTGGGATCTTGATTATTATGTGTCTGGGTGTAGCTCTGTTTGGGTTGTAGGTGGCTGGAGTTCTGTATGCATCATACCTCTGCATATCATTTCTTTTTTCTCTGCTTGGGAAGTTTTCCCTAATAATTTCTGTGAATAACAGTTGTAATTCCTCTGTTTTGATTCCTGCTTCTTCATTCATGTGTTTTAGTCTTATGTTATAGATCCTCTTTTCATCTTCCAGTCTTTGTATCTTTACTGCCTGCTCCCTTGTTATTCTTAACAGATCTTCCCTTTCATCATCACACATTGAAAGCCTGTGTTCCATTTTTGATAGTCTATCTTTGGTTTCTTTCAAGCAGTTTTGCCAGCTTTCTATGGAGTCTTTAGTTTCCTGATAATCTCTTTGAATCTGCTTCATGAATTCTAGGTTTCATCTGTATTCTTCATTAAATTTTTCTCTCCTTCTGTGTTCCTCCATTCTTCTGTCTGTGTCTTCTTGAGAGGTGCCCAGTCTTTTTTTATTAATCTACTTATCTCTTGTTTAATTTGAATTAATATTTCAGTTTTGGTCCCACTTATGAGGTCCCAAAGATATCTCTTTATGTCCACTGATGCTGTGTTTGATATTTCATGTTTGCTGCCCTCAATCTCTTTTGTATTTACCTCTCCTGGATCAATGTTCTCAGGGTTGGGGGCTGGGGGTTTTTTCTTATTTCTCCCTTTTGTCATGTTTTTGGCTCCTTCCATACAAGTGTACAGTGTAATTCCCAGACCCTTTTCTTGTTGGTTAAGGCTCCTCTAGAGGGCACAGGCTAGGAGCTTTTGCCCTCTTCAGTAGACTATCAGAGATTAAAGTTCATGCACAGGCAATGTGTGCTGGCTCTTCCTCTCCGGACCAGTCAACCTTTGCAGGCTTTCACTGTGTCAATGTGTGCCAATATCAGGAAATTAATTTGTAGTGACTCACTGGGTCCTGGCCAGGGGCATGGCCTCATCCAAGCAGATTCCAGCAATCTGCTCAGTGAGGGGAGCAACCAACTGAGGCCACTTCCTTATGGAGGTAAGGCTCTCTTGCCCAAATCCAACATGTCGTTCAGTCAGTTTCCCCTTCCCCGTGGGAGGGTCTTATTCCCATCACTCACCACATGTTGATGCCAGTCCCCGAAAACTGCTGGGCTCCCCAACATCCAACTTCAGTGCAGCTGTGATGTGAATTCACGGTGCCCCTGGGTGGGTCGCATGCAGGGTTGGTTTGGGTGAGCCACACACAGGGCTGTTCAGCTCCTCGCTCTGATGGCTCAAGCCAGTTGCATTGGTGCAGATCGCTTGTTCAGGTCTCTGGTAGGGATTCAGGTGGCTCGAGGAGGGCTCTGTGCTTGCTGATCTTAGCTTCTCTTATGGTAGCCCCAGGACCTCATATTCAAGTGGTTTTTTGCATTTTAGTTTCTTTGTGGGTTGTCAGAGTCCATCTCTCTCTGTTTGGGTCTCTCCAGGGTGTTTTATTCTGGCATTTCAGCTGTCTCTCTCAGAGAGAGTTCCTCTCCTGATACCTACCAGTCTGCCATCTTTGGACTTCCCCCTTACTGCCTTTTTGACACTGGTTGAATGGAGTATCATTTTTAAGTTTTCACTTTCATTTCATGTTTTTGTGTTTAAGTGTTTCAATTGTGTGATTTATGGATCTTACAATCAAAATATAGTTGGGTTTTCCTTTTTTTTGGTCAGCCTTTACCTTTGCAGTACAGTATTTACATCACTTACCTTGAATCTTAATCTTGACAGGTATTTACAGATCCCTGTCATTGTATCATGTTTTTAAGAATTGGATTCTTGGCTAGTCATATAGATCCCAGAGAATCTGAGATCTGCATGGCCTAGTATCCAGTAAAATTCATCAGGGGCATGCAGCAAGCCACACAGGCTCCAGGAGGTACCAAGACCTGCCAAGCCCAGAATCTAAGAACCACCCATCATGGAGCAATGACACTAGCCACATGGGTCCTATAGATTTCAAGTTCCACCCATCCCAGTGCAAAGCCCCAGTGTCATAATTTGGGGTTGTGCCTTGGCTAGTCATGGGTTCTGGAAATTCCAAGCCCTACCCATCCCAGTGAAAAGTCATACAGCCATAATTTGAGGGGTATGCCCTGGCCAGCTTTGCATGACCTGGAGTTTCTGAGCTGTGTCCATCCAAGTGCAAGGTCTTGGTTCCATGACAAGTAACATGGGTCCCAGAGGATCTGAGCTCAGCCTAAGATACAAGTACTGTTTATCAGGAGAGTGTCCAACCAGCCACACAGGCCTCAGAGGAAAATGACAAAATGGAAGGGCAAGATACAGTCTCAGACCTCCAGCCCACAGAGAACAAACCCAGGAGACAATGACAAGGAAGACATTGGAAATCAATCAACTGAACTATCTGAAATGAGAGCAACTATAGTAAAGAAACCACTCCAGGAAGCTTTAAAGGAAATTAGATCATAAATAATCTCTCAGGTAAAAAGGTGACAAACATTTTGAAAGAAATGTTGAGTGTATCTAGAGAAGAAATAGATTTAATGTAAGAAAATGATGAAAACCTTGAAGGAACAATATAAGACAAAACTAGAATGTATGAAACATATTCAAAGAGCCATTTGGGAAATTAAAAATTCTATTGGAAGCTGACATAACTGAGTGCATGAAGCTAAAAATAGATTCTCAGATCTAGAAGACAGAATGGGAGCTACTTATCTTGAAAGGAAAGATCTCTTAAAAATAGCAAGGAACCAGGAAACAACAATTCAACAGCTGCATTATAATGTACAGCAAAACAATATAAGACTGATAGCTATCAACAAAACAGCAATAGCCAGCATAAATGACATGATAAGCCTATTTACAGAAATAAAAGAAAATTTTCCAAGCATAAGAAGGAAATGTGATATACCAAAATAAATGATTACCAGATACATAGTAATTAGGATCTCAGAAATTCAACACAAGAACAGAATACCAAACTCTGTCAGAGAAACAAATGAATCACCTGTGTAGGAAAACCTATCAAAATCATGGCAGACTTCTCAACATAAACCCTCAAGTCAAGAAGAGCTTGGAGTGAAACATTTCAAGTCCTGAGAGAAAACAACTTGCAACTCAGATTGATGTGTTCTGAAAAAATGATCTTTAAAACTGACAGAGAATAAGATACTTCCAGGACAACAAACAAATGGAGAAATTCATGACCACCAAACTAACACCAGAAAGATTACTGAAAGATGGTATAGAAAGAGATAAAAATGACTACAATTCAAGAACAACAGCAGGAAGAAACATCAATCAAAGTTAAGCAATTAAAGAGAAAAAGTGGAGAAAAAAACAGAAAGGCAACTTGACAAAGATAAGTCAGTACATATTAGTTATAACTGTCAATGTAAATGATCTCAACTCACCAGTAAAAAGAAACTGACTGTCAGAGTGGATTAAGAAACAAAATCCAGCAATGTGCTGTATATAACACATTTAATTCAAAAGGAAATTCACAGACTAAAAGACAAAGGATTGAAACCAATACTCCATGCAACAGCAACCAAGAAAAAAAAAGAAGATAGATGTTCTGTTTGCAGACAATGTGCACCTCAAGCCAAAAATGATCAAAAAAGATAATGAAGGTTTCTATGTACTTGTTAGGGGAAAACTTACGAGGAAAGGATTACAATCACAAATATATATGCATCAAATATGGGCACTCTCCACTATGTAAGGCTAATCTTAGTAGACATGAAAAATCAAATAAACAATTATGCAGTTATAATGAGGGACCTTAATAGCTTATTGTCACAAAGAGATCAAATAGATGAAAATTCAGTAAAGCAATAACAGAGTTGAATCAAACTTGTGAACAAATGTACCTACTAGATGTGTACAGAGCATTCCAATCAACAACAGCAGATTACACATTCTTCTTAACTGCAAACTTGTTGTCCTCTAAAATAGACCATATACTAGCCCATATAACATGCTTAATTAAATGCAAATAAATTGAAATTGTGCCATGCATATTATATGGTTGTAGTGCCAAGAAATTGGAAATTAATGACAAAAGAATTCACAAAAACTACATAAACACTTGGAAATTAAATAAGCCTTTCTTAGACAACTAATAGGCCACAGAATAAATTAAAGAAGAAATTAAACAATATCTATAGTCAAATGAAAATGGAAATACAACTTACCAGAACCTGTGGAACACAATGAAATCAGTCCTCAGAAGGAAATTTGTAGTGCTAAATTCTCACATCAGGAAAATGGAATGAACACAAATAAACAACTTAATACTGAGCTTCAAACTTACAGAAAAAGCACAGCAAGTCAAGCATAAAGACCAAAGAAGGGAGAAGTTATAAAGACTACAGCAGAAATCAGTGTAATTGAGACTAAGAAAACAGTACAAAGAATTAATGAGTCAAAAGTTGGTTCTTTAATAGAATAAATAAAATTGATAAACCCATAGCCATCCTTATCAAAAAGAGGAAATGAAAAGCTCAAATCCATATGATAAGAAATAAAAAAGGTGAAGTCACCACAAATTCAGTGGAAATTCAGAAGATCATCAATACCTACTTTGAAAGTCTATATTCAGAAGAAAAGGACGGATTTCTGGAAACATATGAATATCAAAACTGCATCAGGAAGATACAAAAATCTGAATAGCCCAATGTCAGTGAATTTGGCAATGTAATTAAAAACTTATAAAGAAAGAAAATTCCAGGTCCTGATGGATTCACAGCTGAATTTTACAAGAAATTTAGAGGTTTAACATCAATACTCCTGAAACTCCTTAATGAAATTGAAAAGGAAACAATTCTCCATAACTCATTTCTGGAGGCAAGTATTACACTTTGTCAAAACCAGAGAACTACCCAACCAAATAACTATTGCATTTATATCAAAACCAAAGACCCTTTGAACATAGATGAAATAATCCTCAATAGCTGGGTACAAAGTCAACACTTAAAAGTGAACAGCATTCCTATACACAAACAACAAAGTCACTGAGAGAACAAGTAGGGAAAACATGTGCTTCACAATAACATCCAAAAAAATGAAATACTTAGGAATCAATATAACCAAAGAAGTAAAATATTTGTACATTGAAAATTACAGTGCTCTGGAAAAAGAAATCAATGAGGATATCAGAAAATGTGAAGATATCTCTTGCTCATGGATAGGAAGAACCACCACCATGAAAATGGCAATACTTCCAAAACTGTTATACACACTTAATGTAATCCCAATCAAAATGCTTCTACCATACTTCACATATCTAGAGAAAACATTCCTAAATGACATATGATTCAGAAGAGACCTAGAATAGCTAAGACAATCCTTAGAAACAAAAGCATGCAGGAGGCATCACAATCTCTGACTTGAAATTGTACTACACATGTAATGTTACAAAATCATCATGGTACTGGCAAAAACAAAAAAACAGACCTGAGGATCAATGGAACAGAATAGAAGACACACACAGAACTCCTCAAATGCTCACAGACTCCCAATCCCTGTGGGCCTCAGTGAGTGTTCCCGGATGATTCTGTGTTGTTGGACACAGGTCCCCTGTCCCTGAAGGCCTCACTGTTGGTTCCTGGATGACTGCAGGCTGCAGGACGCAGACTCCCAGCCTCCAGAGCCCTTGGAGATAGTTCTTAGGATTTGCAGGTCACTGGGCTCAGATTCTCAAACCTGCCAGGCCTCAGGGAGGGTTCCTGGATTACTGTGGTTTATTGGCATACAAGGAAGGACAACTGATCATACCAACTATGTCACCTTGTCTAAAGTTTTATAATTGTTAATAACAGTAGCACCAAGCACAGCATATAAAATGACAAACTGTGGTAACTATTAATTTGCCACCTTTATTCATCAGTACAGTAATTAGAATTATACAATCATTTCTAAGATAAATAAAAAATTACCTGCAATACAAATTTCTCCAGTAGAGCAATTTTACCCTCAGTGAGAAATACTTAAATGAGATGAGTGGAAAAAATAGAGAAATGAATGCAAAGCTGGATATTATAAACAAGGCTGTAAGACAAAAGAAAATTACCCAAGCTTTGAGGGACTAGTGAAGGAGACAGAAGGGAAAGATAAAGGAAAAAGAAGACAAAACAAGAACTAAAGAAAGCACAAATCCAAAAACAATGCTCATACAAAAAGTGACTCAAATTATCAAGTAAAAAAATCAGGAAAAAATAAAAATGAGGGTATCTCTATGTTTTAAAGTCTGTCATTATCTTCTGGAATCTACAGTTTTGACATTGTGTCCAACTCAGGGTATGTGTTTTCTGTCACTGATAAACAAAAGGGGCAGACAGAACTCAGTTTATGCTGAATGATTCCAGCAAGTCAGCAGTAGGAACAAGCTGGAGTCACAATTCTGGTACTTTCAACTCCATAGAAGCTCATGTGTGTCTTCTGGATGCCTCCTTGATCCTGGATGTCTCTCAAGGTTCTGATTCACAAAGTAACATCAAGAAATTAACCAATATCAAATGCTAGAGGCTCTGGGGGAAAAGGAACACTCCTCAATTGTTAGTGGGAGTGTAGACTGGTACAACCACTGTGGAAATCAGTACCAACATTCTTCAAAAACCAGGATTGGAGGTCCCATTCTGAGGCATTTTGAGGGCCACAGGGCACTGGCAAGGGGCAATGGAGAGATGACTCTGGAGATCAGGCTGATGGTGCAGATCCAATTTTATTGAAGAAGTGTAGGAGTATATATAGACTGAAGAGTGAGGGTGGAAGTGAGCTTAAAGAAGGGCAGGATTGAACTTCAGGAAGGGTGGAAGTAGGCTTAGGGAAGGCAGGAATGCTGCTGGGTGGGCTCTGAGTTGGGCGGCTCTTGCAGGGATGCTCTACTTGGTGTGCCAAGGAGCCAAAAGTCTGAGTGTGCTCAGACTCTCTCTTCTGCCAGGGTGGCCAGCCAGACCTCAGGACCTTGACCTCCCACACCATTCAATCCAGCTATTCCCCTTCTGGGTATTTTCCTAGAAGAATTGAAAATGTTGTACCACAGCAACATATGTTCACCTGTGTTTATAGCAGTACAATTTGTAATAGCCAGATCTTGGAAAGAAAGCAAATGCCCATCAGCCATGGGATGGGTAAAAAAGATGTAGTATATTTACACATTGGAGTGTTACTCTTCTATAAAGAAGGATATACTTGAGGCTTTTATAGGCAAGTGGATGCAACTTGAGAACATAATCATAAGGGAGGTAAATCAGACTCTTTTGTGTAAATATTATGTTGTCTCCCTATGTAAAAAACTAAAAAAGTAAATAAGGTCCAAAATGGACTTTAGATATTGTAGAAATGAAAGGGACATTGTGGAAATAAAAGTGTTTGAAAGAAAAGAACAACTGGGATAGGGTAAAGTAGAAAAGGAAGGAAGAAGGGAAAAGATTATATGTATGTATGTACACATGTATTTATATATGTACATATACATGTGTGTATGTGTGTATATATATATGTGTGTATATATATATATATATATATACACACAAGATAGATAACTATGCCACTAATCTCAAAATGATCATCAAAAATAGTAGTTTGTGTTCTCATTGTATGATTGTTTGATCATTTTTTATGCTTAAATCTTATAATCTGAACAACAATGTCAAAATAACAATATGAAATATATTGAAAAGTATTAATCTCTTGTTTTGAAATTTTGAATCAAGAAAGCAGCATCGCCGCCTGTCTATTTGGGACCCGAACCTCTCGGACCCACAGAGTGGCCTGGGCTGTTTGGATCGAAAGTCTGCACAGACCTGCATCTCAGAGAGACTGTTTGGGACTGGTAGGCCCACCCTTCATCCGCAGGGAACTGCCTGGAGACCAGCATCTGGGCCAGGTCTGTTTGGGCCCGTAGCCCAGCCCATCACCCCCAGGAAGTCTCACAGAGACCAGCATCCCAACCTGTCTCTTTGGGACCCGAACTTCTCAGACCCACAGAGTGGCCCAGGCTGTTCGGATTGGGAATATTGTGGAGACTGGCATTTTGGCCAGGTCTGTTTTGGACCGGAAACTTTTCAGAAACCAACATTCTGGCCTGACACTTTGGGACCTGTAGGCCCACCCTTCACTTGAAGGGAACCTCCTGGGGACCTGCCTGGGACAAAGCACGGTGGCCTGGCCTGCCTGAGAATCCACAGGCTCTGGGGTGACCACACCCAGCATTTGCCTTACAAATTAGGGAGCCAGGAGCCCACAGAGGGGAGTTAGGACCCTGAGATGAGGCCAAGAGCCTGTGGGGGAGCCACTGCCCCTCCAGGAACTGAGGGTGTAAGAGGTAATTCACCACACATGCAGAGAAAGCTTTGGAACAACACTCAAAGTAAGGAAATATAGAAAAATGACAAAAGCAAAGACCAAAAGGCAGGCTCAAAGCCCTAGCCCTCCCCAAGAAAGCTTAGAAGCCATGTACAGGGCAGAAAAAAGAAGCCATACACCTGAAATGTCTGAAATGATATCAAATGAAATAAATATGCAAATAGGGAAAGCTACAGAGAAATTCAAATTGGAAATACTTGTCCAGGTAAAAGAAGAATTGATAAAAATAGTGAAAGAAATAGTGAATGCATCTAGTGAAAACACAGCTAAAAAATTAGAGGAACAAAGCAAACAGATAGAATCCCTGAAAGAAGAGTATAAGAAACAAACAGAATGCATAAAGCAGATTCAAAGAGATATACAGGAAATAAAAAATTCTATTGAAAGCTGTAAAAACTGCCTCAATGAAAGTGAAGATAGAATTTCAGGCCTTGAAGATAAGATTGCAGCCAGTGAGCAGGAAAGACAAGATCTTTTTAAAATAACACAGAATCAGGAAATAACAATTCAAAACCTGCAAGATGATGCAAAGAAAAATAACATAAGGTTAATAGGGATAAATGAAAAAGAAGGGGACAGCCCAAATGATATCAAGAGGATATTTACAGAAATAATAGCTGAAAACTTCCCAAACATGAGAAGAGAAACAGACATCTGGATAAGTGAAGCATATAGAACTCCAAACAGCCATAACCAAAATAAAACTACACCCAGACACATAATAATCACCATCCCAGAAATCCAAC
>PVJX010008089.1:0-67538 GCA_004027295.1 Dolichotis patagonum
TACCTCAAAGTGTTAGTTTTCCAGAATGCTAATCTAGTGAAGCCTGAGATTACACAGGCAGAAGCCAGATGGTACCTTCCCTCTCTCCTCCCTGGGCTCCGCCAGCTAGCTCCAAGGACAGACAGACTGCAGAGCATCTGTGTCAGTGTTGTTCCCAGTATACTGAATGCCAAAACTGGCCCTGGGCATGTGGTAATGGGGTGTATATGATATCTGTGTAAGGCCTCATGTCCTTTCAGAATTTATCCCAAAAATACTCAGTCTGTACTTTTCATTCATTTGACATGTTCTCCATAGAAAGGAAACAGAGAAGGAACAGATGGTGGCAACTTTGGGGTTATTCATGGATGTCAGAACCCTTTATCCAAAGCCATTTCTGAGAGACCACCCTCTATGCAGGCAACCATAAAGTCTCACTTCCAACAACCAGCACACCCAGCTTAGCCAATTGTCTTATTTAATGGAGTTTGGCAGCTTGAGGGAAAAACAAGGACCAAATACATACAAATGGGCTACTACAGACTGAGGACAGTGAGTCTGCTGTTGGCCTTTCTCTTCCTAATTCCATCAGAACTCGGGTCAAGACCCAGACCCGTTTCTTACCAGCTCTGTGACACTGGCAAGTCACCCAAACTCCCTCTGAGTTCCTCCCACAAAAGCTTTTCCTAGGACCTGCACGGTGAAATGTGTGGGATTTTTCCATCAACAGAAAACACAAAAATTCTCTGGGCCCAGATCCAGGAGCCAGAGACACCCATGATAAAGGGGCTGATTCCATGCTGCTCATTGGTTTAGGACTTGGCCACTGAATTTATCACCTTATGTCCAAAGCAAAGGTGCGTGTGGTTTTTTAAGAGGTAATAACATCCAGCATCTGATAAATGGCAGTTGCTCAAAAGTGCTTGTTTGTAAAAGGCAGAGAAATAAAAAGGGGAGGAAGATGAGCCTTTGCTTCTCAGAGTTATGTTATTAAATCAATTTGTGCAAGCTACTTGTATCAGTGCCTGGCACATGAGGCATTCAATACTTCTTCCCATCCCCATTCTGGCTTAAAATGCAGAGGTTACCTAGGAAATAAGTACATTCAAGCATCACCAATAGGAATATATTTATTGATAAGACATAGACATATAGCAAAGCCTAAAAGAATGGGACCCAGGTTAGAAAAATTGTAGGAGGGTTATGAGAGCCCTTAAAGTTTTATAATTTGATGTTTGCATAAGAAAAAGCACCAACTTTGGGACTAGGGATCTTAAGAGAAGGGGAAAGCCTCAAGTCTGCCACCTACAGGACAATAGAGGAATCACAAACCAGTGACCCTGGGAGGTCTTCAGCCTCAGCACTAAACAGCCTTTGTTTCAGATTCCTCTGGTCTTGAGACTTGGTGTGTTATTAAACAGCCAAGAGCTACTTGCTTCTTTGAATAAACAACAATCACCTCGTATTCTTTCAGGGTTTAATTCCCAGGAAATAATTAAAATGATTTATTTAACTGATGATACTTTTCATATTTTTTAAACAGTGACTACCTGCAAATTACTCCAACTTTGTAGTGTTGAAAATAATCAGTTTGGGTCTAACCCAGTTCAGCATGTTGGGAAAGTGAATACACTGCACAGACTGCCCACAGCGTTGCTAGAGGGGGGGAGGGCACATCCAAACAGTGAATCGAGACCACCAGGATCTTCCATTTATCAAGACGGGCAGAACCAGATGACGGTATGATCAATGCCATTATTCTTGCTTTCTCTTTAGCAGAGATGTGAGAAACCCAAACATCAGTTACTTATCAAAATGTCAGTTTAGGGTCATTTCCAAATCCAAATCATTGTGTTTATTAAAGAGTCACCAAGAAACAAGAGCCAGTGGGTTTTCTCAATGCATAGAAATACAGAGAGGGAGAAGGAAAGGGAGAGAGGGAGACAGGTCAATGTTAAATGGCAGTTTTACACAAAACCATGGCATATAGTTTCTAATTATGACATAGAAACACACTTATGCTGCTGATAAAGGTCAAGAGGAAAATTAGAAGCAATGCAGTGGTTTACCTAACCCTCACCGAGCTGCTCAGACTCCTTCAAACTTGCAAATTTTTCTTGGTAAATATTAAGTCTCTCTACATATGTACATTAAAGACACACTTAAAATGAGTTCCTGAGAACATGGATGCTCAAGACGAATAAGCAGGAGATGATGGTGAAAACCTTAATTTGCATCTTCCTGCCTTAAGTGCCTGAAATATCTTGGGTATAATGTTGCACGAATGAGGCTTTCAGTGTGTAATGCAAAATGACTTAAACATTCTCTTGTTGCTAAAGTATATAAGACATTTGTTGTTAATGGCTGTTATTTTTCACTTTTATCTACCATATTTACAATGGAAGAAAAATATATGTTGAGCCTGTCATTGGTATGCTCAAGTCTTTTCTGTTACCTGACCGTAAATTTCCCTCCTCTTATACCTATGACAGTCCTCTTAGAAAGGAACACTGGGTGGTCCATCCTAACCACAGTGCTTTGCATAATGTAGGACCTCAGACTCAACTCATCAACCTATTTCTCACTGTCTTTTGATCTTTCTGTCAGTCTGCTGAACCAGATAATACTCCTGTAGTCATCAGAGTTGCTGAAACTGAGGTACTGTTATAGCTACGTCCTCCTTGATATGTGCAGCTAGAAACAGCAAAATCTCATAGCAACACTGTAATTGGAGTCTAAGACTTCAAACAGGAAAACATAGCTTTGGAATACTTTGAAGTTGATCAAATCACTGTGATAAACCTATGCAGCTGGGCTGCCAAGGCCTTCTAGGACTACAGTGGAGGACGCAAACTCATCCTGGTCTCAGCTATGATTCAGCACCGGGCTCTGTCCATGGTACTTTAAGACCCCTGTAGGAAAGATCCCAAGGTTGACTGGAGCTTCCTGGAGAATGGCAAATGGGTTTCCTAGGTAGTTAAGACTAACTCATTTCTTCCAGAGAGATTTAAGCATGATCAGAGAGGTTGATCTAGGAGAACACTGGGGCATGAGGGCCCCAATTCCAAAGACACAGTTTCCTATCAGTTCCCCAACTAGCTACCCCTCCTCCTCTTCCCCCACTGGAGACAAGAACTTTACCAGCCACTGAGAATGGTGGCTGCATGGAGTATGGACCCATTTCCAGTGGTACTTTATCTGCATAATGGATTTTTACTGTACAAGGAGTGATCAAAATATCCAATGAATGTTTACATTTTTTAAAAAAGTATTACAGTAAAAAGCACACTGTCATGAATTCTCCTTACTTGGAACATGCTTATCCCACTATTACTGACACTTTCAGAAGCAGTCGTGAAACCCTTTTTATGTAAGTGTCTTTGCAAGGTATGATCAAAAATACAGTAAATGCTTCTGCCTAGTGTCATCAGCCAGGAAGGCAGGCTCATAAACATTATAGTGTGGCTTCATTCACCTTGTTCACTGGATCTCCCCAGAGCATCTTCTGGATCTTCCCCAAAGTCAAAGTGACCGTGAAGAGTAAACATTTTGAAATGATTTAAGATACCAAGGCAACCAGAGCAGCACAACTAAAGACACTCATGAAATAAGACTCCCAGAACTGCTTCCAACAGTGGCAAGAATGATGGGATAAATGTGTTCAAAGAGAGAGAAGTATTTTGAAGGGGATTCATGGCAATGTGTCTTTTACTGTAATAAATTTTAATTTAAATATCCACCATATTTTTATCATACCTATGTGTGGCATCAGAAAGAGAAGACAGATCTTCTGGTTTCCAGGGCAAAACACATTTACCACTTTGGTAGCACACTCAGAATTCTCACCCCTCACCATTACTTCCACCTTAGGGAATTCAGCATCTCACCCCTCATCATTACTTCCACCTACAGAGGGAATTCAGCATGGTACAAAAACAGACTTAGCTGCAAACCTGCGGTCACCAATGCACAAATGGCAAAGTAAAGGGTGAATGAGAGGGGTGGACCGAAAGTATATCTTTCACTTCCCTTCTAGAAGGTTGTAAGGGTGACTGACTGATAGAACACAGCTTGTGAATTCTGCTGACATCTCACAACACTCCTGCTTCCTCACTATCTCTGCTTAACACAGCTTATGAGTTTCATCCATCCTGTTTGTTTTTCTTGTCCTTCCTAGCAGAATTGAATATCCTCAAATCCTACAGCAAACACACATTATAAGCAGAAAGATGGCAGCAGTGTGGATAAAAGATAAAAGGCAGTGGAAATCAGAACAGAGAGCAGCTGACTCATGCTAGTGGTAGAGTTTTGAACAGAAAACTGTGGGTGCCAGCTACCAAGAGGTGATAAAGTACCAGCCTTTGGAACTCCAGGGTCCTCTGAGATTCAGTGAAAGGTTCCTTTCAATGAGTTTGCTTCAGTTCCTTTGAAGGATAAATCATCCTGAATGCAAGTGTCTCCCAGGAAGCCATCTTTCCTGACCTGGTCTCCACCGAGATGGAAGCCACACATGGGATAAGGATAGTGAGCACCCCACAACAGTCACATCATGGGGGGAGGTGACAAGGGACTTCTGTTTCCACATTGTAAATTACTATGATGTTTGAATTTTTATAACAGACATGTACTATTTTTAATCAGAAAGAACATTTCAGCTGCATTTTGAAATTTGTTATTTTTCTCTTTAAAATACAAAGGAAAGGAAGGAAGGAAGGAAAGAAAGAAAGAAAGAAAGAAAGAAAGAAAGAAAGAAAGAAAGAAAGAAAGACAATTCAGACAAATTTTCAAGGGCCTAATGAAAGATACATAACATGGCTTTTCTTTCTCCCCAGTATCAGATTTTCTGTAGGAGACAAGAGCAGAATCATCACAAGGGAGGAAGAGAGAAGGGAGCAGTGATTTGTCTTAAGGAATTACCTTTAATTTATTTCAAACTTCAAAACAGCATTAAAGAAGGTGCGAGGTTTTCACATTCATCTAGAGGAAATTTGGGTTTCTAATGTAGAAAAGCACAGGGGCTTCCTGGTAGCCGTTCAACAAGGTTTCCTTTCAGCCCAGGAAAAAAGGAAATGCTGACCTTCGGGGTCTTTAACCAAAGTAGGATTCCCAGGTAAACTTCTGGACACCCTTAAACTGGAATTTCAGATCAGCAACAAATGAAAAATTTTAGTATACCTATGCGTGAAATGTACAAATGCTAAAAATTATTCCTTATTTTTCCAAAATCCAAATTTAACTGAACACTGTAAACTTTTATTTGCTAAACCTAGCAATCCTGTCCCAAAACACACCATCTTAGGCAAGCTGTCTCTAGAAATTAGACCACATGAGGGACTTGTCCACAGAAGCCACATATAAAAGGAGCAGGAAGAGGTCATAGTCGACCATATTTTTCTTCTGTGATTTTGCACCAGTCATGGAAATGTGGTTCAAGTGAATTCCATTGTTGCTAACATCTCCCAAAAGCCACCACCTCCAAAGACCATAGTAGATTAAGTTTCTGACCTCTTCAGACCTCACTGGGAAGATTAAACTCCACTGTAAGTTGCAGGGAGCCGAGCCTTTCTCAAGCCATAGTGAGGTCTGTGAACGTCCTGCAATCACAGGCTGCTCTGAGTACACATGGATCTTTGTGGGGAAAAGGAACCATAATTAGATTCTCAGAAATGTCTGCAACCTCCTAGAAGGCCAGGGGCACCACCTTTTGGATAAAAGGCATAGATCTGAACTCTGTGAAGGCATTTTTGTGGAGGCTTGGGTATTATATTTCAGCATAATTACTTTTCATGCAATTTCTGATGATCTAAACTGAAAAATGGAGAAAATCTCTGAAAGTTTAAGACTGGAAGGTTTGCCTCACTGCTGAAGCAGTGCTTTTAAATGTGTGAGCTGTCACATATTCTACCTGTTTTCCAGGAGCAGAATGGGGTTCACGGGCAGTGACAAATGTTGCAAATTCTCTGGGGAAGGTCAAAGTTGAACCATGTGCTTTCAACAACAAAGTCTCGTAAAGAAAGAGAGACAGAGCTGGGTATGATGGCTCAGTCTGTAATTCCAGCACTCTGGGAAACTGAGGCAGGAGGATCACAGATTCCAGGCCAGCGTGGACTACTTAGCGACTTGGTTAGACAGTGTCTCAAAATTAAAAGGGTAATAGCCTTAGGTTCAATCCCCAGGACTACTAAGAGTCAGAGAGCAATGCTTTGGCCATGGACTCTCTTGTTGTCTGTATAAAATGAATGACCACTTTGATCCTGACACTTTATATTTTCCCTCTAGACCTCCTTCTTCGATTTGCCAATGGCTCTTACTGACGAGTTCAACTGGCCCCAGCTGTCCGGTGCTACGGGATTTCTGGACTCCACCAGTGGGTACGTGTGCACACTCAGACACATCCATGTGTCTGTTTGGCAGCAAATAGGACATGGAGCTTCTCTCAAGGTGTTATGGACTGTTCTAGAACATGAATGACACACAGCAGAATGGGTCACTGCCATGTCTCCTCCATGTGGCATGACGTCAGGCAGCTTTTATTTTATCAGTGCTGATGAAAAGGCAAAGTCCCCATGTCAGCAGGGGGAAGGAGTTTTTGTTCGCATGAAAAACATTCACAGTTTTCTGATTCTAGGGACAAGGAAATTTATTTGATTTTTTTACTCTCAGAAAATCAATAATGGCCAGGGATGTAACTCAGTGGCACAAACACCTGAGTTTGATTCCTGGTACCCACCTCCCCATATACCAGAAAGAAAAGAAAATGAGTCTTTACGAAGTCATGGCTCAGGTTAACTGGCAAGGTTAACTGGAGCCACCTGGCTTTAAAGCTCTAGTCTGTAAACCGAGGCCACACCGCGGATAGTGAACTTTCTGTTGGAACCCGGGCTCTGCTTCTCAGGGCCCACTCCTGGGTGCTGGTGAGACTTCTAAGTGTCTCTGTGAGTAGAAAGCCAAAGGCACCAGAGGGAACACCTCTCCCAGCATCCCCTACACAGTTAAAAGCTGGTGGACATAAGGAATATGGCAGACAACTGCTTCCCAGTGTCGAAAGGAAGGAAGAGCAAAGCTTTGCTTTAAGGTCTAGCGGCAGGACAGAGGCAGCCCTCTCTGACTCGGCAGAGGCACCAGAAAGCCAGAAAGCGCCAGAAGAGCCATGGAAATCACGAGAAGGACAAGCGGGCAAGGGGCCTGACTTAGCCAGATCTGTAAGAGCCAGAACACCCAAGGGACACCCTAAGGGACAGGCATCTACAGCCACTACAACACACAAGGGTCCTGTTTAACAAAGGACACTGCTGCCATGAAAAATTCATTTGATTATTATCTTTAGTCACTCACTTTACTTATTAAATCCTTATCGCCTAGGAAATCAGGCACAGGGTTATCAGAGTTTCCAAGGTGGATAAGGCTTATCCTGCTGCTGTATTCGATTACAATAAATACAGCAGCCCAGACAGTGTTCCAACAATGATAACCCAAGGTCAGTGTGCTTCAGAAGAGGTCTCTTAGGGAGCCACAGGGTTTGGGGGACAGGTGTGCAATGAAATGATCCATAACTACCTCCTTTGGGGCTGTAAGCCAATGGGTCCAAACTCTAACGCACTAATCGATTGGAGTGATGAACTGAGACGAGTCATGCTTGGTGATGGACAACTATAACCCCAGCACTGGGGAGGCTGAGGAAGGATCGCTGTGAGTTTGAGGTTATGTAGTAAGTTCAAGACCAGCCTAAACTACATAGCAAGACCCTGTCTCAATAAAAAAGAAAAAAGAATAGAGAAGAAACCAGCAAATACAACCAGTATTCAAGATAGCCTACTCACGAATCTGAAGCAATTATGTGTGCATATAATGAGGACAGTGGAGGAGATGTGTTTTCATGTTTAGGTCACATTTTCAAGCTTAACCACATTTTTCAAAAAGTGTAAAATACTAATGACATTAATAACAGGGATAGTAAGAAGTAACCTTTGTGCCAAGCAAGATGTAACCATGTGCCGACCACTGTGTGGGGTATTATCTAGAGATTATCTCAT
Source organism: Dolichotis patagonum (assembly GCA_004027295.1). Classification (NCBI taxonomy): domain Eukaryota; kingdom Metazoa; phylum Chordata; class Mammalia; order Rodentia; family Caviidae; genus Dolichotis; species Dolichotis patagonum. Next base: position 8,013 of record PVJX010008089.1, read on the forward strand.
TTAATCTCTTTGTAAGGTTGGTGGTAGTGTTTTCTGCATTTTGCAATTGAGGAATCTGGTGTTTAAGAAGACTGATCAGGAAATGTGCCCAAGGTCACACAGCCAATAAGAAGTGGCAGGACCCACTCTCATGGAACCCAATGGTTTCATTGTAACAAGGAAGGTGACTTAGTGAAAGGAGCTCTCCTGCCACAACCCCTACCTTTATGCACTGTTTGTGTCCTGTGTGCAGGAGTGACCCTCCCTCTGACAAGTGTCCTTTTGTTTGAGCTCACAGACATAGGATGAGAAATGACCTAAGACCCAAGTAGCTATGATCTATAAAACTATCTGGAAGTTTCTCTCAATCAAGGCTTTGATGACAATAACAGAAAGAATCTATTGTGAACAACAGGCACATGGTTTCCTGAGCTTTTAATGGAAGCTTAAATTTACATGAGTCCTACAGATCTCAGCCACCTTTTGCTATACAGGAAATGCCACTTGGATATTTATCACTAATTGCTGACTTCTTTGTATCTTCAAAGAAAATGCAAAAGGAGACTCCTCACCATGCCCAGCAAATCTGGTGGAAATTTGTTTCCTTTTCCCTTGTCAGACACCACAAACACACAGAGTTTCTCTCTCTCTTAAATCTAGTTGTCTCCAAAACTTTACCTCAGTTTAGCTCCTACCTCCAGTTAGAATCTCTTCAGTGGCTTGTTGAGTTTGTATTGAGGAGCAGAAAGCACATTCTATTCCCCTTTTCTCCCTGCACCGGCTCTGTCCTGACACCAGGGTTTGTGCCCTCACTGGTGGAGAACACCTCAAGCTCTGCATCCTTGCAGCATTTGCCAATCGTGGCCCTGACTGGAGCTTAGTAGGCCACCTTCCCCTCTGCCTGGAGGTCAAGTGCCAAGGTGCTGGTATCTCATGTGACCCATTGGCTGTAACCGCACAGGGCAGAGGGCATCCTGAGACTAGACTAGACCGAGGCTGCCTAGTAGCTCAAATGTCTCATCCCCCTCTTATAAAAGCCAGGGATCTCATTATGGGCCCCCTACCCTTATGACCTCACCTAATGTTAAGCACCATCCAAAGGCCTCATCAACATATAAATGGGGGTATCCCCTTTCCAATTCATGACCTTTTGGAGGGGAACATTCATACCACCTTAGGAAGAAATAGCCATCAGGCTATGGCTTAGGTGAAAATCCTGTGTTGTTGGGTTGACACCTTTTTGTGTCAATCTCTATGTTACTATTTACAAAAACAAAAATAAAAACAAAAAAATCCCCTCAGTCTGCTCATCCAGATGTTGGGATGGACTCTAGGTATCGCCCTATATGCTGTACCTCTAGCCTGTGGGACAGATCACAGCTGGATGTTCAGGTACCTGCAACTCTTCTCTGTGTTTGCAGGCCCCAAACTGTCTTCTCACCTGCAGTTCTTGTGTCCCTGTGTCTGTATTCTCTGCCACTTGGCTGGAATGGAAAAGACCACATCCAGCTCTTCTTGATATAAAAAAAAATTCTTTATTTGGAACCTGAATGGCAAGGGAACCCTCTGTTAGGCAGAAACACAAGCAGCTAATATTTCCTATGCATCACCATTCAGGATGTGACTCAAGGTAGTCATTACTGTTAAACCATCTCACGTCCCATCGTGTAGCTGCTACCTGCAGAGATTCTGTGACAGAACATGGAATAAAAATTATAAGGTGCACAAAAACATCAGAGAAAGACTAGTGTATGTAAAGATTCTCTACTTGTGGGATAAGGAAAATGAAAAGAGCAGCACTATGGCACAGGCACAGCCTACCATGGGCATCCTGGGCAGATGTCCTTGAGCACAGATGCTGCCCAAGATGGGACAGGATTAACAGATTTCTCTACTCACCTGGATCTGTAGAATGTACTTCCTGTTTCCTGTGATCAGCCTCACCATTTACATATGAATGAGGTTCTTTGGATGACACATCTCATGAGAGCACGCAGATGTCATTTAGAAGAAAAGATGGTCCCTTTCCTCTCCTTCCTCTTTTATGACACTCACCCACTCGAGTTGTAATATCTTCTTCTCAAGATGAAGATAACTGTAACTAAAACTAGGTCCAGGTATTAAAAAACGTATGTGACCCCTTGGTTTTAAAAACCTATAGTTCCTTCAGTTAAGCAGACATTATCAAAATCTCTTCAGCTTCAGAGAGTCCAGCAATGCTATTCCTTAAACCATGTTGCTTTTTCTAATAAGATTGACAAAGAAAGTGAGTAGAACAAAAGCAGGGGGTAAAATTTCCATATGGATTTGGAGCTTAACAATAGAGAAGAAAACTGTAACTGTATGTGGGAAGGGAAAAATATTTTTAAAAGATTTAAAGTAATACTTCAAGTTCAGATCAGTTTCAAAAGCAATTCATGTGACAGGAAAACCCACTGAAGTTAAATTAGCTGAGGACCAGTAGCATTGGTGGGAAGATGGAAATATACTAAAATTCAACATGAAGAGAGGGGCTTCTCATCTAAAGCTGTATCTAAAACTCCAGAGTCCTTATTATGCACTGTACTTACATTTCAAGGATGCTTATTCTGTGTTAGTCCCAGGTGGGACACTTGATAGCCCTTGATCTCATTTACATGATGAAGTTGAGTTAGACCAAATGACTGCTGAAGTTTTCTCCAATGTTCAGGTTTAATAGATATAGGTGTTACTGGATGGAAGTCTCCATGGAGCTTCTTCCCGGTTCTCAGTGTTTTAAACAAAGAATTGGACTAGACACACAAAAAGAGCAGCAAAAGTATACATTTAATGAGGCAGGATAGAAATATGCATTATGGGGTAAAAATGAGTCAGTGAATGTCACAACAGCCCCCAGGATAAAGGAATGGAATATTTTGTACCCTAAAATTCCTGGGTTATCTCTTTCATGCAAATACGGTATTAAGAAAATCATTCTATCAGTCGCTTGGCATCATACCATTCTTTCCTATCAAAAAACTTGTTTGGTTTCCTATCACATGTAAACAAAGAAGCATAAATAGTGTGTTTTTAATGGCTGGGCCAATATGGAAATGAAAGATCAAAAAGAGCATCTTCTGATTGGCTGTTATGGTTTGTGCCTGGATGTTCCCCCAAAGCCTCATGCAACCATGAGAGGCAGGCCTTTCAAAGGCAGCTGAATCTAGCATTTGTGATTGGTTCATTGTCTAGCACTGGAATTGGTTGTGTGAGTGCTGCACTCCTCCAGAGACAGGTAGCCTGCATACAATATAAGGGAGGGAAAGAGGCATGTCCTCCCCTTTTGCCCTTTTGCTCTTACTACTTTGGGTATTTGCCACAGCCACCATGAACAGTTGCCCCTCAGCCACACCACCCTACCTTGGAGCCAGCTGAGTATGGACTGAAACTTCCACAGACTGTGAAGTAAATAAAACTTTCCTTCCTTCATTTTGGGTGTTAGGTATTGGGTCCCAGCAATGAGAGAAAAGTATCCAAGACGCTGGCCCTATAAACAGCACCAGAAATGAAGGATTGAAAATAGCAAGTTTCTGATTGGTCCAAAATCACACTTTTCTGATTGGTTCTGTGTAGTTATGATGGCATCATGGTGTTTGGGAGTGTCACTCAACCTTGTTACTATGTTACAGGGAGAGAGGATCTTATATTATGGTGCTATTTAGTTTAGCTCTATTAGAGACATTATTGTTTCTCCTCACCAAACATATCTTCCTCCATTCCTAAGCTGTCTGAAATAGAACTTGGCTTAATTTTAAGTGTCAGATACTATTATGGATTGAATCTCAAATGTCCCTCTAAAGTCTCATGTATTCACTGATGGAGCTTTCAGAAAATGATTGGATCATAAGGGCTCTAACTTTTTCAGTATCTTAACCCACTGATGAGATCATAATTTGATGGCCTTGCTGAGAAGTGATGGAAAGAGGAGATAGAGCCTAGTTCAAGGGAGTGGATTATAAGGGTATGAACTTCAGGACTCTCTCCTGCCATTGTCCCATCTTCTCTGGCTCTTTCTCCCTGTGTCTGCTTGCTGGCTACCAAGATGTGAGCAGTTTTCTTCTGCTGTGCCTATCTACCATAATGTTCTGCCTCACCACTGACCCAAGGCAGTGGAACCAGTAGGCCTGGACTAAAACCTCTGAGGCTGTGAGCCAAAAATAAGTCTCTCCTCCTCTCAGGTATTTGGTGACATCAAAGCAAAGACAATTAACACAGAACCTGCAATGTCCTCAAGGCCATGTTTGATGAGGCCAGTGTCTCAGTTACTTTTCTTATTGCTCACACAAGTTAATGGAGCAAAGTTTTATTTCAGCTCATAGTTTATAGAGGTTTCAGTCTATAGTCAGCTAGCTCCAAGGCACGGTAGCATGGCAGAAGGGAAAAGTCCATGGCAGAGCAAGGAAGAAACAGAAAGCAGCAAAGCAACAGCAACAAGCCTCCCTTTCCCTTTTATCCCATCCAGGCTACAAGCCTATTGGTTGGTGACATCCACACCCAGGTGAGCTTTCCCATTATTCATGCTCAGAACTATGATAAACCATAAGTGGACTCATTTAGTCATACCCTTAATCCATATGCACATACTCTTAATCCATATTCACACACCCTAGATCCAGCCATCTCTGAAAAGCCCCACTTATGAACACATGAGGCTTTGGGGGGACATCTAGACACAAGCCAAAACACCAGGGTTAGTGCTTCTTAAGCCCTTTAGCATGTGATATTGAGTACCTGACCAGCTATTAAATAAAAACAGACTTTCACTATTATTGTTGTTGCGATGTATTAGCCTTTATGTGGTCTATTTCCTCTGAGGGAAAAAAATCCAAAAGAAAAATAGCCAAGCCCAAATCTTTGCAAAAATAATCACCTGCATCTGCTTATGGCTGTCTAAACCCCTTCTTATGATGGTAGATACAGAAATCGGTCCTGCCAGTGGATTCTGTAGGGCAGGGCTAAATGATAAGTGCCTTAAACAGAAAGCTGGGAGTTGGGGAATGGAATAGGGCAGCAATCAGCCTTCTTGAAAGAAATAGAGAAAACAAACTAAAGTTAACCATAAAAAGTTGTATAAGCTGAAAGCAGTTAGCAAGTTTACCACGCCAAGCCGGAGTGAGAAGGATGAGTTTGCCATGAAATTTTCTAAATAAAATGTTCCTCTCTCTGCCTCTGGCTTAAATTTGCTACACTGGGGCAGAGATACAGCAAAATGCTTAGAAAGAAATAGACAAAAATAGCCTTTGTTATAAGTGGCACTATAATGCGGTTCAAGGACATTTAACACAACTCTGATTGTACGAGAGGTGTCCTAGAATCCGAGGGTTAAAGGCTATCTATTTTCACCCATCCAGCAGACATTGTATGAGAGAACAATTCTGAGAAACGGTGTAACTCCCTGAGCCAAGTCACTCGGGGCGTTCAAACCGGAAAATTGGGGAGTAGGGATTTGTAGCTAAGGTTTGTTAACCTAATTTCACCTTTTTAAAAAGACATGTAAGTACTAAACACTAATAGGTTTAATAACCTTATTAAATCCATTATTCACAAATTATATGTGATATAATTGTAAATGATTAGCCTTGTTATAATCATGCTTTGCCAAATGAATAACTGAACAGAGAGGTGGTCATCTGACATTGGGTGAGGCTGATGGCCCGGTTTAGAATCTCTAGCAGCCGCTTCTAGGGGTGTCTTTGAGGCCCTTTCAGGGGTCTATAAGTTAAAAACTAAGTGCACACAATTCTGAACAGTATTGGCCTTTTCACTGTGTAGCCATTTGTACTGATGGAACAATAGAGTACAGTATGTCCCCATAAAATCACTGTTCAGAGTTCACGGCTTCAGTCTTCCTGGATTCTTCCTTAAAACCTAATAATTGCTCATGGAAACCTTCATAATTTTACAGAAACCATAAATACGCTCTGTAGCTTTTTTTGGAGGGAGCACTGTAAGGGATACTTGATTGCAAGTATCCAATCTGAGAGCATCATTCTGTTCTCCTTGCTGCTAATTGGCCACTGCCCTATAACCCATCTGCACCAGCATCCCCGAATCAAAACAGGTTGCTGTACCACGTGTATAGCTATCTCAAGGGGCCTCAGTTTTGTTCTTCTTAAAGTCCTAAGATCCCTAAGATGCACCAAAAACACCCTGCACCATCTAAAGCTTTAGTAACACAGTATTTTATTAAACTAAATTGCACAACTGTGGGAAACACAGCACATTTAGGGTTGAAACTATAAAAATAGGCATTTAGAGGCATTTTACTAACCATAAACGGCTTTTCACAATTCACAGTGCTCTAGGAACATAACCTCTGTGAATTTTGTGGGTCCATCATTACAAAAAAAGGTCATAGAACTTCCAACACAGCATATATTAAAGCACAGGTACAAACTATGTTAGTAATTGTGGTTGCTTCACCTCCAGGATTCTTAGCTTCAAACTGGAGGTGATTCTTCCCCTATAAATGTTACTTATGTTATAGTCCCAATGCTTCTTTTGGGAGGCTGAGGCAGGAAGATCTCTGTGAGAAATAAAAAGAAGAGAGAAAGACTTGCAGCAAGGATAGGCTTTGAGATCTCGACCTGAGAGGACCACTGGCTGCGAAGCACCAGAACAGCAGCTCTCTTGCGGACTAAGGGGTTTATATGGGGTAGTTAGAGTAGCAAAAACTGGGGAAACTGGAAACTCACTATTGTGAGATCCATTCATCTTTCTTAGTCTGTGGTCAGTTGATTGGTTTTTGTTTGCACTGTTTCATTATTCTTCTAGAGTCAAGGGCCTCTTGGTCTGGAATGGTCTGTTCTATACACAGAAACTAGGTCAGGCCAGCTAATTAGGAGTCTCAGTATTGTTATGAGGCTAAGAGAATGTGGGAAAGGATTGGAACTCGTGGAAAGTCCTTTGGACTTTTCCTTTTAGTCTCAAATTCAAACCCAGCTGGAGCACTTTGGCAATTTAGATAGGCCCTGTCTCAGAACAAAAACTAAAAACTAAAAAAGCTCAGTGCAAAGGCTCTGGGATTAATTTCCAGCACTGAAAAGAAGAAGGAGGAGGAGAAAGAGGAAGAGGAGGAGGAGGAGAACAAGGACAAGGAGAAGGAGGAGAAGGAGAAGGAGAAGGAGAAGGAGAAGGAGAAAGAGAAGAGTTATCTATGAAGTAGAAAAAATTAATTTTATTAAACTCAGGTTCATGATTTTTAAGTAATGTAATCCATGAAATGCAAAATAATCACTGAACATTTCTGCACCATAACAAAGTATTAGCAAAGCCCAACATTTGCCTTAAGGAGAAGGCCTTGCACAGGTGAGGCGAGAACTGAATTCATTTTTCATAAAACACCAAATAATGAATTGTGATTCTTCCACCTTAGATATATCGCAGATTTTTTATTTAGAATTAAAATGAGATTGCTACTTCAAGAAAAATAAGTGGCAATGATAGTTGCTAATCATAAAATTTGAGTTTCAAAGGAAAATCTGAATTTTGGAAAATCTGTGTCTCGTACTCTGAATTTGACAGCTTTCTGATACCCAAAGTCTAAGGAGATATACAGAAATATTAGCAAATACAATTTTTCATTATTGTAACATGAGAGTACCAATATTTAGAATAGTTGCAAAACTCAGTGAGCCAATATACATATTAATATCTAGTGTATGATATATAAAATCATGCTTGTGTAAAAGATTTATTAAAGATGTAAGTCAAGCCAATGCATTTTAATGTAACAAGGTACAAAAAGTTCACTGATATAATTTCAGACTGCAATTTGCAGCTAATCAACCTTTAAGAAGCTGCCACTTGTTGAGTTTGGATATAGAATCAAAGTAGGCCCTCATATGTATGTAAAAAGCATATTAAAAAGCTACCTCCCCTAAATACATATGCAGAGATTTGTGATAGTACAAAAGAATAGAGGGAAAATAGTTTTTGAGGGAGAAAAATTTATGCTAACAGGTCAATTGTTCATTATTTTTCTTTAACATGAATTGGTAATTTTGATCATTCAAGTTTCTTCATTTGAATTTCTAATATGATTATAGTGATAGTTTTAACTCGTAAACCAAAGTTTGCTGGCGTCCTCAATGGCTTTAAGAATCCAAAGAGGCTCTGAGATGAAAAGTTTGAGAATCTCCATTCTAAGGAGCATAAAAAAGAATGCCAAAGACAGAGATGAGGTGCCCACCTTCAGGGATGAGGAGAGAGGTGACTGAAAAGGGACGGCCATGAAAGTGAACAGAAAACTGGAAGAGCTTGGGGCCCTGGGGGCCAAGGAGATGTGCCATCCATCAGCCTAATGCTGCTAGAGGCACAGGAAGGCAACAGCTGACCAAGACAGAGGGACATGGAGATGGGGACCATGGGGAAACTCGGACCAGAACTGTGACAGTTAGGCGGAGTCAGGAACCTAGATGGAGATGATGAAGTGGGTTCAGGTGAGTACGGACAGCTCTTCCAACTAGCTCTGCTACCTGAGAAAGGGGTAAGAGATAGTGGGTTATAATGGATCAGGAAGACCTTCCTTTAAGGAGAAATCCTACAGCATCCTTACAGCTATGAGATGATCAGAAACAATGAAAAGAGCACATGGCCCTAGAGAAGACAAGAAGGCCTGGATCCAGTCCTTCCAGGCACACAGGCACCGCCCCAGGGAGCAAAGGTCCTTTGTGGAGTCCGTGACTCCTGGGGGAAGGCACTATTGCTGCCACACACCCACGTGTCCCTTTACCTGCAAGGATTTTCCTTTACTTACAGTTACTTTGTTTTTTAATTATTTGAAATGTTACTGTATTTCTGTTTTACAAAGAAATACTGATGTGTATAAAATGTGTTAGTCACTTTCCCACCCCTGGGAAAAAGCACCTGACACCAGCAATTTAAAGCCTCATGGTTGTAGTGGGTTTACTCCGCAGTCAGCTAGTTCCAAGGCAGAAGTGGCATGGAGGAAAGACCTGGAAGAGGGCTGCTCCTTACCCTGTGACAGCTAGGAAATAGAGAGCAGAGGTAAACGCCTCCAGTGACCACACTCTACCATGAACTCAGCAAAGGATGAGTGCACTGCCGAATATAGCAATTCCTGATCCAATTACCTTCCAAACATCCCACTGCTGGAGGCCTGAAATTTTGCAGGGAAATCCTAGTCTAAACAATAACATAAAGTAAAAAGCCAGAGTCTCCTCTTTACGTTCCCCATTCATTCCCCTTCCCAAAAGAAAACAGATCCGTTTAGTGGGATTCCAACTGGACACTCTCTAGGTATTTATGTGCATGTATTTGTACTTAGTGAAATTAATGCTTTGCTGCAATTTTCCCACAAGTGACATTATGCATAACATGCTAAAATTTATGCTTTGCCTTACAATACTTCTTTAGGCACTTTCTATTCTTCTCTAGTATTGGGTAGTGTATCACAGTATGGTCATTTCTTCTATAATGGACATTGTATTAAATCAGCTTTCCTATCACTGGGACATAATACCTGACACCCACAACATAAAGTAGAAGAGGTTGACTGTGACGCACAATTTCAAGAGATTCATCCCAAAGTCAGTTGGCTCCAAGGCAGACACATTATGGCAGAAAGACTTGGTAGAACATGGTAGTTCATGGTACCATGTTCATGGTAGACAGGAGGTAGAGGAGGAGAACAGCACTGGAGAGGCAAAGGTCAGACCAGACATAGTACTCCATCACCCATCCAGACACATTCACAAGCATGCTCAGCCAACCTGCTAGGCATTTCTTAATCCAATCTAGTTGACAGATGGGGAAACTGAGCCTCTGAGTAGTGGTGTGTCTTATCCAAACCTTTATTGACATATCATGATTAATGGTCACAGACATTCGATTTAATTCCAGAGTCTTGTAATACTATAATACTATAATGAATATTCTGTACTCTCTCTCTCTCTTAATGAATGTGAGGATTCCTTTGTGAGAATCACTAAATAAAAATTTATATATTCTTAATTTTTATAAGCTCTCAAATGGCCTTTGCCAATTTACACATGCACAGTTAGTATATGAGAATATTTATTTCCCCATATCTTGGCCAAACCTGGGTATTGTCCACCTTTTTACTTTTCTTCTAATCTAATGATGATATTTTATTGTTCATTTAATTTGCAACCTCCTGCTTATTAGGAAGCATCTTTTCAAGGGCGTCTGCCTTCAGTTCTGTCCTGTTCAGTCACCTCTTCTCATGCACCCACACCCACTGCTCAAGGACCTGTCCCTCCCAAGACAGCCTCCTTCCCCCCTGAGCTCCTACTGTCTTTCAATGCCAGTGTCACCTCACTTATCATACTTGTTTAGCCATGGTCTTTCCTTCCACCTACCCTGCACCCCAATTCTGAGCGTCATGGTTATAGAGCTCAGGTGATTTCACTCTGTAGCCCTGGTGCATGCACAATATGTGGCACAGAACAGGTGCTCAGGGAAAGAGTTGCTGAGCCTGCTCATAATGCCACCCTACATCTGTGGAGTGCTTTATGAGGTGCAGACCTCCTTCATATGCATTTCCTCAGATCATCCAAATCAAATCTGATTTGCAGGAACCTACAATTTAGTGGAAATGGTAGGAACGGGGGAGAGGAGTATAAACAGCATGAATTAAATCACCAGCTGCCTGATGTGATGTACATAACAGTAAATCAGTGTAACTTAAACCCTTGGCTTCTAAGTGTGTCCTACAATCAATGTTCTATGATAAGTCAGCCAAATTAATTAAAATATTTAATCACACCATCAATACTAAAATATTAGTCACACAATCAGCAGATTAAAGAAAATGGATTCAAACAAAAGTTATGGATTCTGTCCCCAAGTAGAAAGAATAAAACAGTGGGAAGATTTGCTAACAAGTAAAGTTGATCAATAATAGATAAATCAAGCCTCCATATGAATTTTTGTACAGAATGGTGTGATTTTTCAACCCAGATTGATCAAAGTAAGTAAACACCCTCCAAATTTCTGTAGTAAAATTTATATAACAAGCAGGACATGATTTTAGAGCATTTCAATGTTCAAATAGAGATCACAGAGATAATCCATAAATTTTTCTCAAAAACAATTTTGTGAAATACTGGTTCCACAAGAGTTAAAAGGTATTACACACATTTTTGAGAAAATTCATTAAGTCAAATAGATTTTGGAAAAGCTAGTTTAAATAAAGGAAAATAAGTTTATTTAGTGTAAAGTTTATCAGTATCTTTAATATGCCAAAAACTTCATACAGTTTTCCTCTGAAAAAAAGGTAGAACATTGTTTTAGTCCATTTTTGCTGCTATTGTGACACATTTCCTAAGCTTATTTGACAGTGCTATGTGGAATCTGTACGTGTGTGTTATGAAGATGCATCTGAAGAAATCGGTCTTCTTAGAGGATCCTTTGAGAAATGGTGTTAGATTAATAAAACAATCTTCTATACTGAAGTTGATCTTTTCAGATTTATATGCATCCATAGCCTTAAATCTCCCAGTTTTATTATATTTTAATCTTCGTTAAAATATAGTGGCTTAGAATCCGATCTGGGGCTGGTAATAGCTAGAATTAAGAGAGTTACAGCTGCTACAAGCTCACAGGAAGAAATCTTAGGGTGAGGTTAACCTAGCAGGTATGCAGCCTTGTCTGAGTCCAATAATAGATCATGAATTATTTAACACAATGTCCACGAAGTCTATTTCCCTGTACTCTTCTCCTTCTCCATATTCAATATTTATCATGCTGCCCTGATAATCTTTTCATGTCTGAATTCCCGAGGTCTCCTCCCTATAATCACCCTCATCCCCGCATCTCTACCCCATTGCCATTCGGTCACAGTCCCCGAGTCCTAATCTGCATGTTTATCCATTTCTGAGCCTGAATCTGAGTTTTTCTGTGATGCAATAAACTGGGGTTACACAGGTGTGTGCCTCGTATCAAAGAGCCAGGAGAAATTTTAAACAGTCTTTAATCCATTTCTCTGGTCTCATGACCTGACCTCCATCTACATCAGAAAACTATTCATATTTTCCTCAAAACTTCCTGGCGGGAAAAGCCCATGGGTAAAACCTGTCTGGTCTCTTAAATTACCCAATCATCTCCTAATCCACTCCCCTTCCCTAACTCTTTGTATCAAATGTTACAATTTCACTCTCAGCCATCATGCTGCCAGCCCTCCAAGGCCCAGTCTTTTCCATACCTTTTCCTTAGGATGTAACTTAGCAGGGCCCCAGGCTGTACACCCAAATTAATGCCTTTGGAAAGGCAGAAATGGCCTGAGAAAAATCCGCCGGGACAGGATCCATCACTGTGAATCATGTCACACTTGATTTAACCTAAAGACCTCTGACAGGCCACTGCCCTTGGGGAAAACTGTGTTTTTCCTCTCTCCAAATAAATCTGGCTCTGAGTCAGTATATGAAGTGTCCATTTTTCATGTGTAAATCACTCCTTTTAATTTGCCTGCATTTTTCTTGAAGCCCATTCTTGATTTTATTTTGTTTTGCTCTGATGAAATGGGTCCTTTCAGAAGATGCTTAGAGAAGGTAGGCTTCTTGTGTTATCTGAGCCAGTGCTGGGAAAATCAATGTTCTATGCTTGAAATTTATCCATTTTGAATTTGGGGGCTGAACGTCAAACTCTGACCTGCCTATCCCAATAGACAATGCCTGTACTACAAGAGGTCTCCAGTAGATGGCGATGATAAAACTTGAAGTTTTACTTGCTACCTCCTAACCAGTTTCCTTTATTAGGGTAGCAGTGCCACAGACACTGGGCAAAGTCTGAGGAAAAAAACTTGCAAGTCCTCCTTACTGGCATCCCTCAAAGTGCATAGCTGAAGCAGTCAGCTATGTAGTCTTCTGCTAGCCTACTGGTCTGGGGTTTGTGGTTCAACAGAACAAAAAGGGTGACAGCCAGGTATGTTGGAGCATGGGGAGGCTGAGGCAGAAGGGTTGCAAGTTTGAGCCCAGCCCGGGCAATTTAGTAAGATCTTGTGTCAAAATAAAAATGTAAAAATGGCTGGGGTTTAGCCCGGTCCTAGGCTCAATCCAGAGAAAGAGAGACAGAGACAGAGACAGAGCCTACTTAAATACAGGTGGAGCCAAAAGAGGAGAGGGATCCGAGAGCAAAGCAACCACTGCAGTTGAAATTAATTATGCGTTAAGGTCTCTGTGCCCCTAGATGTTCCCTTACTGCAAAGCATCTCAAAATAGTATGTTAACTGTACCACATCCTCGGGGTCCCTGAGCACTCTGTGGGAAACTCCTAAACTATTATGGAGATTGCTATTTGGGATGGGGATGGAAGAAAATAAATAAAAATAACACCTTTGGTTATATGAAATACTTCCAGTGCTCGGCATAAAACTGGCGGGAAAAGCCCATGGGTAAAACCTGTCTGGTCCCTTAAGTTACCCAATCATCTCCTAATCCACTCCCCTTCCCTAACTCTAGGTGCTATTTCTAGGTAGAAATATTAAGGAATCCATCACTGAGGGGTCAAGGCATCTACATTCGTATAAGAGTGAAACTAATGGTATCTATAAAATTAATGGTATCTATAAGAGTAACACTGTTTACTCGCTGAAACAGGTCATGAGCAATGCCCTTTTTGGTATGTAAATTCCATTTTTACAATTATCAAAAACACACCTATGGCTAAATATTGGTAACAGTTATTTTTCCAATGGAAAATAAACCCCTTTTATTGACCATGAAATTATTTTAGTATTGAACTCAGCTCAACTTCCATTTCCCATCTGCTTTTCCAAAACACAAGAAAATATTCAAGGCAGAGGGCGTAAACCATGCAATATATTGAGTATCCATTTCAGGCTTCTGGGTAAGATAACAGATTGAACACCACACTTATTTCTCTCCCTTGAGAAACTCTCCTCAAATGATGGTAAATGAATTTGTCCATAAGGACAAGAGACTGGGGAAAACCAGCAACCACAAAACTCTGGACACCAAAGCACAAGGGCAAACAGCAACTGATAGTAGGGAAATGCCAGACATAAATCGAAACTCATGCTTGTATAGACCGAGCACTGGCAATTCATCTTGTGCTTTCTTGGCTTAAGCAGGAAGGCCTTTCTCCAAAAGGAGAATCCCAAAAATGCTAACTGAGAAGGACCAGCCAGTTCCCCCACAGCCAGGACCATGCTCAGCAAGAACCTCAGAGTAGCCCAGGTCCCAAGCAGCTGGATTCCACTTGTAAACATAAAACAACTGCAGGAAGCCTCAAAGACAAGAACCAGGTGAAAACAAAGAGAAAAAAATGACTTAGAAATGATGAACCAAGGGGAAAACTTTTTAAATAGAGCTTTTATTAATATCCCTCTAAAATAACTAAATATATGCAAAAAGATTAAAGAAGACACAACATTCATAAAACAAGAATGGTGATAAAATTAAAGGAATATTCAGAGAACAAAAAAGGATTACCACTGTTATTTACTAGTGATAGTAAATTATCTTAATAGAGGGCTGAAAAGACAAAGTTAAGAATATCCTCCAGAAAAATGGAACAAAGAAACAAAGTATCAGAAGCCCCTTTAGACCTCTTTAGCGTCCAGAAAAGACCACATTTGTAACCCCATAGAAAACTTACTGGAATTCTAGGGAGTTAATTCCAATCTACCACTTCCAGTGCAACACATAGCAAGAATAAAGACATTAAGGCATTTTGTTGTTGTGGGGAGCCAAGTGGGTCCTAAATCCAGATAGAATGATGTGTAACCAGAACAAAAGCCTTGACCCAGGGCGGAACCCAGGTTTTATTAATTTGTGAAGAGGAGAGTGCTTCAGGGGTGAGCGACGGTGAGAGTGTCAGGAAAGTACAGTTGAGTGCCATGAACTGGGCTAGGTAAGAGGCTTGAAATCACCTCTGCAGTATGCTGAGAGATAGCTGAAACAGTAATCTGCATAACGCAAATCAAGGCAGTATTTAATGTTTTAGGGTTGGTAGTTCAGATCTTGATTGGTAAATTTTTATGCCCTGAGATAACATCACCTCTTTCCTGAGGCTCAATCCCAGCCAAAGGTGTGGCTCAGATACTTCCTGGGAGCTACAGGTGGGCAGGGCAACACTGACCTGTCACCTTGCTTCAAAGACAACACATCATCACCTCAGCTAGACCCACTGCATTGCTTCAAGCCAACTGAAGGGGTGAGGAAATGTCCTAGCCAGCTCTGTAAAATCAATACACAGAAATAGGGCTAGGTTGAGCCAAAATGAAGATAATTGCTCTGCTTTCAATGTCAGTCATCCAGGTTGTCCTCTATAACAAAAGGAGGCCTGGTGTGGTAGGACGCAGCTATAATCCCAGCACTTGGGAGGCTGAGGCAAGAGGATTGCTGCCTGGGCTACAAAGTGAGTTCATGGCCAGTGGAGGAAGAAAAAAAAAAGAAACAAAGGGATAAAAATAAGAGAAAAACTAGGAAAAATTAGAAGATGGATTTGATAACCCAATACTCAAAGAATAGTTGAAAGGAAAAAAAAAAACAGAAGAAATGGGGATATCATCAATGAAATAATTCAAGAACATCTCTCAGAACAGGATACGCTAATGTGAATTTCTGGATTACAAGGGTCTGTCAAATGTCTGACACAGCTAATGAAAACAAACCCATGTGAACCCTACCGCCATAACGTCTTAGAGCATTTGGGATACAGTGCTACTGCACAGACACAGAGCAGCTTCAGACTTAACATTAGGGGCTGGACGTTAGTGTATTTAACCTTCAAACTTCTAAGGAAAAATCATCTTACACTAGAATTCTACAGCCAACTGTTTGGCTATCTATTTTGTAACAAAGTACTCTGAACTTCAGTGGCTTAAAACAATAATCATTTTTAATGTATCCCACAATTCTGAAGGCAAGGAACTCAGGAAGAACTTGGATAGCCAGTTCTTTCTCTCCACATGACTTGGTTACTCAGTGGTATTCACACAAGAACCAGGCTGGGCTGGAGGATCCAAGATGGCCTCACTCCAGTGATGGTGCCTGGAAAGGGTGACTAGAAGGTGAAATTCAGTGGGTCTTTGTTCCTTTCCATGTAGGGCCTTTTCGCTTTTCTTCCTTAGACTTTATTTTTGAAACAGTTTTAGGGTTACAAAGGCCTGACTGGAGGAAGGGAAAGAAGAACAAGGAAAGATGGTAGATGTTAAGGCAATGATAAACCAGCCTGTATGATTCTGTAACAGTGTAGAAACTCAGAACGTGCAACAGAAAGGGTGAACCATATTGTAGACCATTGACTTTAGTAAAGCATCGGCATGGCTTTTCACTGTAACAAATATACAATATTTAATACAAGATGTTGATAATAGGGAATTTGAGGACATGTATGAAAGCTCTTTGTATTTTGCATTTTCTGCTCGGTTCTTCTATAAACCTAAGTGGGTTTGTTGGGCTCCTGTTGGAATCACATACTCTTCAGGCTGGCATCTTCCATTTAACAATATGCACTTGAAGTTCTTCCATGTATTTTTGTGGGTTGTAGCTTGTTTCCTTTCATCACTAAATATCTGGTTATATAGACACACTGGTTTGTTCATTTATTTAACTACTGAAGGGCATCTTGTTTCCGAGATTGCTTTCTTTAGTGTCCATAGCAGGGTAGTTACACTGCTTTATATGAGAGTTCAGGGCTCCAGAAGTCAAAAATCGCCAGAACTTTTAAGAGCCAGAGTTGGCATTGTGTCATTTTACCATAGCCTATAAGTCAAAAGAAAGTCATAGACCAGCCCAGATTCAAAAGTAGAGGTGTCAAGAATAGTGTGGCTACCACACCAGTCAGAGAGGAAAACTTTAATGGTCCTAGTTGATAATTTCCTTCACCCTTCGGCAGCTTAGCAAAAGGTAATTCATCATGTTTGGGGCGCCCCCTTTTAAACAAAATAATTCCCTATATAAACATCTATTACAGCCCACTGTGGCAGCGCTTGCCCTTACTTCCAGCTCTCTAAGAGGCTGAGGCAGGGGAATTGTAAGTTTGAACCCAGCTTGGGCAATTTAGTTAGACCTTCTATTGAAATAAAAACATTAAAAGGGCTGCAGGTACAGCTCAGTATGAAGGCCCTAGGTTCAATCCCCAGTACCAAAAAAACAGTTTATTATCATCATTATTACACACACATACTTCAACCACTTTTCTTCAGTATTTTATAGAGTGCCAATAAACATAGCTCCTGTCCCAGAGGTGTTGAACCCAGCTGTGTCCTTTCTAAGAAATTTTCCAACAGAAGAATGAGAACCAAACGGATTATAGACTCTGCTCCCACTTCAAGTTTTTCCCAATCAGGTCTTGAGACCGTCATTGACAGTTATATTTACAGTGTAAGCTATGTTTCTGGGCCCACCTCATACCCCACCAACAATATAGTCAAAGAATAAAAGTATTTTCAGAGATACAAGTGTTGAAAAGGATAATGATACTTTCCATCCACCCCTCAAAGTTACTTAAAAGTCTTCTCTGTACAATAGAGAAAAAATGTAACCTTCCAGGAAACAGGGTATCTAGTAATGCAGGAGAAAGTGACAATAAAGGGTGATTATATGTGAGGTTGAGATACAAACTTACTCTACTGAAGAGAAGATACATTTGAAAAGTAATGGAATATGCATGAGTTTATTATTCGTTAGTTTACATTTGGCTTCAATTTCAAAAAGAACTTTAGGAAGTCTATAAAAGTATAGGCAACACAACATTAAATTACATTTGAGTTAAAATGTTGGCAAAAGAAAATAGAAAAATCATATATGGGACCAAGAAAAGCCAAAAAATGCTTAAAATATGTGTAATTACACCTTGATACTCATATCGAACTTGTCTCTAAGCTCTGGGCCTATTAATAATAGCAACATTAATTAGTCCATTATCTAGAAGTAAGAGAGACTCAACATATGAGTGGTTGAAATAAGAAACTACGTGAGCTTATTTCTCTTACGTGGAAAGAAACTTTAAAGGTGTGTAGCTGGGAGTGGTAGAAGAAGAGCTTGACTCCATCCAGAGTCCAGGGATCCAGGCTCCTGCAGCTTGCCTCCCTGCATTCCTGACAGGGGCCTTTTCTCCACAGCCCAAGACAGCAACATTGCTCTTTTGGCCAATGGAATGTGGGAAGGAGGGCGGGAACAAAAAGGAGCAGGAGTCAGTATCCAGTTGTTTCCTAAGAAATAGTATCAGAAATTGCCACTGGATATTTCTAATTCCATCTTATCATCCAGAACTTAGTGACAAGGCTGCTCCTAGCTGCAAGAGAAGCTGTTGACCAACTCATCATTCTGAACAGGTGTGACTCCTACTCACAACTCTGCAGCAATGCAGGAAAGGCAGAGGCATCTGAAGGACAAGAGTGTGTGCAATCAAAAGAAGGAAGACAACAGTCAGCTTCTAAACAAGTGTTAATAAAGATGAACAATCGCTCAAGAAACTTACTGCATTCCTTGGTAAAAAAAGATTAGAAAGAGATAACTCCAGGGATCTTCCTACAAGAGAAAAAGGTTCATCTTTTCAACAATACTCTGACCATCTCAATGCAACCCATTTCATAGGACTGCTTAGAATTCCCAATAACTCATGATTTAGAGAAAACATATCCGTGAAGTTATGATATTCTGAATTCATTTTCACTGTAGTTTTCAAAATTATGCCAAAAATGATTCTTTAGGCTTTGTCACTGAATATCTTGACATTAAATAGATGCAAATGTGTTTGTTTCAGGATGGAAGAAAAATCTATTTACCTTCGTTTACGGAAAAGAAACCGCTGTAACCACAGGGATTACCAGAACATTTCAAGAAATGGTAGGTAGCTTTCCACTTTACCCTTCACCAAAGTGCCTGCAGTGGTTGGTTCTCTGTGGTAAGTACTAACTAAAAAAAATAATGAGATACCAAAGACCAGAATGAAATGAACAGTCTCCCTTCCAACACAATTTGGGGTACAAGTGCCCCCATCTTAGGCTATGTATCCACAGTAATGGATGCAGGCAAGGGGAGGATGCAGAGGGCTGTTCAGTCACCTCACAGCAGCATCTAGAAAGATCATGGTGCAAGAAAGATATTCAGGGACCTCAGTGAGCAATAGCTGAACAAGGGCTGAGCCAAAATCAAGGTCACTGCAGAAGCCCTACCATCCCTGAGTGCAAAGTTCCTGGTGAGGTTGGAGTCTTAAATTTTACCTGTGTGGGTTTCAGTCTCCTACCATGGACCTGCAGGTAGTACGTTGGCCAGAATTTTGATGAAACTTCTGTTCGATAAACTGCAGCCTGGCTGATGCCTAATGAATCCCCAAGCAATGTTCTGTGACAACGCCATCATGCAGGGATAGCAAACACAGTGTGTGTTGCCACTCCGTCTTCCCAAGCCTGGGGAACACATTAGTACTCAGCCTTGGCAGCCCTGCCCTCTACACCCATTCTGCCTCAGTGATTCCCACACCACAGCATGTCTGAGAATCATCAGCAGTTGATTAGCTTTGGCAAATGACATCAAACCTATTTGCCATCCCCGTGCCCTCTCTAATTAACTAAAGATGTAAGGGAACCTTCCGAGCAGCATGAGTTTTAACTAAATATGATACCTGCAAATAATGCATTTCTGAAAATAAATCTTCTACACAGAATTAATGTTCTAGTGTACTAAGGATACCATAGATTTTTAACTAATAAACAGTAATTGTCATTTATTGAGCTGTACCCAAGTGCTAAGAACACTTCATGTGTATTTCCATTAAATCTTTCCACAACAAATGCTGTCAAGCAAATATGATTTTATTTCTTCAGTACTGCTGGTCATCAGAGCTCTGGAAAGTGTGAAGGGAGGAGAAAGGAAGGAAAATTATAATGTACACATTGATGGGAGCACCCAACCTAGTTATCAAATGTGTTACAATGTATCTCTCAGAAAGGAGGAATTATAAGGATTTCCACATTGTCGAAGTTGAGGCAACAGAGATGTAGGCCAAAAACCTTGTCCCAAGATTCTGTTACAGGGCTGGAACTCCTACCGATTCCTAACTACACTCAGATTCCACTGAAGATAATGTGTTCACGGTTCCTGAGGCAAGATAAGCTGTAGAAATTTTTCAATCTTTCCTGAGTGCACATACACCCAGCTAACAGTTACGATCCAACTTATGGTAACAATTATCAAGGATCCAGGTCCTGGCTGGACCTTTTCCTTTAGGTAAGATAAATAGCCCTCAACTCTATCACCTGCTCTTTCCCAAGGCAAACCACACACACAAAAAGAACAAGACTTCATTTTTGTGGAACATTATGCATCTCTAAAAAATGATGGCTCCTAGTCTCTTTGTTTTTTATTTAGAAAGATAAAAACATTTCCAAAATAAAAAATTAGGACATAAAATTGGATACCATGGTTCAACTTCAACCACAGAGGAAAAGAAAAAATCCAGCTGTTCTTAAGTTAAAAGATTGCTAAAAAACAAACAAAAAAAAAAAAAACTAAAATTGTTATATTTGCTGGGTTATGGGTAATTGCTTTTTTCCCCTGTTATTCTGTTTCCAAAAGGTTTCACTTTTGTATGAAAGTGACCTTTTTATAAACCCTAGAAAATCATTGAGTCCAGAATTAGTATTACCTTCATAGCTAATGGTAACCTCAGGTAAAGGCAGAATAATAAGCAACAAGATTCTTCCAGAAATCCAATGTCTAAGTTGTTCTCTCCCCGTGTGACTTCAGTGCCAGCATCTCTGTCTTTTCCAAGACACAGACACATCATGGTCACTGTCCTACTCATAACGAATGCGGTGATAATTTGTAAAATATAAAGCCAGAGGAAGAGACTCCGAAGGGTACCCCCAGACAATTGATAGTAACCACTTCTCGTGTGCTCTGCTGCCTTGACAACATTCCTTTAAAATTTGGGTTGTGGAGATGAAAAGAGAAGAGGGAGGTGAGAGGAGGGCCTCCTCCTCATGAAAGGACACATGTGTCAAGATTTGATGGAAGCCTGTGGCTTGTCAGACTCTAAAGAATAGAGGCAGGGAGGAGGGTATTTCCTTCCTTTTCTTTGAATCTTGAATCCTCAGACATGCATAAAATGTACACCTTGTCTGGTGTTGCTTCTTTGAAGATGCCTTTTGACTATTTTTCTCAGAATGTAATTCTGAAAGGATTTTTTTTAAGATCCTCATAGCTGCTCATTATTTAATGTCCTGGTTTTACTCCCCGGCCCTTCTTCCTCTTTTTCCATTGCTTCTCCTCGCTATGAGTTTTCTTTTGATATTATTCAGCATGGAACCTGACTACCCACGCCAAGTTATTTCAATTACTCCCCAAGGTTTTTATTAGATATAGGAAAAGTCAGCTTTCCTCATTCTGCATATTTATGGCTGCACTTATTTTTCAGAACCAGCGAGAGAGAAAGAGGAAAAAAGGAAAGAAAGAGTTGAATGGAATATTAAAACATTTCTTAAAAATCGTATAGGAAGAATTAAAGAAACAGCTCCTATTTTCATGTGGGCTTTTTGTATAAGATCTCAAAATCTTTTATAGACACCTCTATGTACAGAACCGTTGCCAGGGACTGTAGAGCATTTTAAAATGGAAAATGTAGAAGTCGTCTTTAATTCAGGGAATAATTATCAGACAGGAGAGGGCTAGGGACAGTCAGGCTCCTGTCAAGTCTTCTTTGCAGGCAACAAATGAAACAGCTTGCAGGGTACTCACAGCTTTTAACAGGTCTAAGAGGACCATGGTGGGGGGCAGCCAGGGCCGGGGTAGAAGGACAACTCTGTGGACTTGGCCAGCACCCACCTTTCCTCTCAGAGCTGGAACAAGAGATCCTGAGAACAGAGAACAGAGGTTTTCTCCCTCCTGTGCTTCCTTGAGTATACAACAAAACTGCTTTTGAACTTAGGACCTGGAATGGCTGTGTGTCTTGAGCCAATTGCTTAGGCTCTCTAGCCTCCTTCTTTGCATCTGTAAGATGAGGATCCTGGCAGGTGACAAGCCGACCTGTGTAGAGCATCTCCACCCTGTCCTGCTAGGGAACAGGCTGCCCCCAGGCTCAGTGGGATGAAGGGAATGCGGGGGATGGCCTCTTTTTCATCTTTGTCTGTTAACCCATTTCCCTTAATGAAGCCACATGGCTTGTAAAAGTTATCACCACCGCGGTGTGTGATTGGTCCGTTCCCACACTATGGGAATAATAACAAGATGCCCCCCATGGAGCTGCAGGAAGGAGGTTTGGTCACTTTTCTAATCATAGACGTTTTAACATTATCAAAATAGAAAGAAATTTAAAGGATGCACGTGACTTCTAGAGCTCAAGGGCAGCAGAAAAACAAAAAGATCTGGCCGTTCAGGCTCTTGGGGACGGAGGCATCCAGGAGGGTGACAATGATGAGTTGGGGCACCAGGGTGTCTTGCAAAGATAAGGGGCTCCCTCTGGGAGGAATGGGCTGAGCTGTGGACCTGGGCAGGAAAGATGGAAGGTGGAGATGGCCGGTGTGCAGCTCACAGGATGACAAGGGTGAGGGATGGAGCAGATACGATCAGATTAGCAGAAGGGGTCAGAGGCTGCAGCTATGAGGTCACTTAACACCCCACTGGGAGATGGAGGGGCAGAGGGCAAGGGCAGCAACTGGGGAGGAGAGGAGTGGGGCTTAGCCTGAGGGTGATGAGCAGCAGCCCAGAGCAGTCCTAGCTGGTGGAGCTTGGAGCCCTGGACCATGCTGAGACCGAGGTTTGGAATGCAGGAGAAACATGTTTGGGGCTTCACTGTGTTCCTAGCAATGTGCTCACCCAGGGAGATATAACTAAGAGAGGCAGCACCTGCGAGGATCCAATCAGGGGGGCTGGCAAGGCACATGAGGATCTCTATGTCATTTCCCTTTCCTCCTCCACATGGGCCACTCTGCAAGACCCAGGCATCAGACCTCAACCCTTTGATTTTCTCCCACCATCCCTATCCTTGCCTGATGTCATGCCCGTGGTCTCTATGCCCTACAAGTCAGCTACTCCAGCACACGGGTCCTGCGCTCACTCCTCTGCTCTTCACCTTTGCGGGCTGGGCTGTGCTTTTTGCTTCCAGCCTGGCCTCACAGTGGCACAGGGTATAGGAGCTACAAGGGCCATGCTGGTATTTTTAGTGCCAGGCTCTACCCTTGCCACACACAGTCAGTCTCACTCATCCAACACACTGTTTTTAACTTAAATAACTTTGGGGGGGTTCCATTTTACCTTTGAAGAAAACTATATTTATAAACGGTCATCCATTGCCAATCTGAATATCCCCTTGGTGGGGAGAGAAAGCACTTGACTGGTAAGATTATATTACATTTAACACAAAGAGTAAGAATCATTAGGAGATATGGCCTCAGACCAGTAGAATAACCACCATTGAAAAAAACAAGCACTGGGGAGGATGTGGGGAAGTTGGAAATTTTGTGCATTGTTGGTGGGAAGGTAAAGTGTTCTAATCCCTATAGGAATGACATGGCAATGCCTCAAAAAATTGCATATGATCCAGGGTAATGCTTTTGAGCATTTACCCAGAACTGAGAAAGGGTCTTGCAGAGATATTTGCACTCTTGTGTTCCTTAAAGCATTATGCACCATAGCCAAGAGGTTTAACCAACCTATCCGTTGACAGGTGAAAGGACAATGAAAAATGTTGTGTGTATTCAAAGGAATATTATTCAGCCTTCAAAACAAAGGATTATCTGCCACATGCAACAATATACATGATCCATAAGGCCTTTATGTTAAGAGAAACAAGCCAATGACAGAAGGATAACTACCACATGATTCCATTTCTAGACGACATCTAACATAGTCAGACTCAAACCAGAAGCAAAGGGTAGAATGAGAGCTCCAGGGACTGGGAGATAGAAATGAGGAGCTGTTGTTCAAAGGTACAAAATTTCAGTTATACAAGATGAGTGTTAGAGACCTGCTGTACAACAACTTGCCTGTGAATAACAATACTATATAGTGCACTCAAAATCTGTTAAAAGACTAATTCACATGCTGTGTTCTTATTGCAATAAGATTTAAAAATAAATACATAAAAGACAAGCAAGATAAAACAAAAGGAAGAAGAAAAACAAATGTAAATGCCATATATATATATATATATATATATATATATATAATCTACTTTGAAAATCAACAAGTCTCTTCTGCTTTTAAAACAAAACAAACATGTCCCAGTACTCAACCTTCGCCACTGCAGGGCTTTGTGGATATGTGGGAGGCACACAGGCCCTCTTCAGTTTGCAAACGAGACTTTTCTACCTTGGAATGTGTCTCCTTCACTGGCAACCTTCCTCCACTGGTTTTTGCAAGTCTAGCAAAACTTTTATGCAAACACCTGTTTGGCGAGCTTTTGTTTTCAGAAATTTAAAAGCACTGAAGAGTGTGTTACTTCTCCCTCCCCCGGGACTAATCCTCTTGCTGCATAATTGAAATTCTGTACCCATTGAACAGGGACCGGAGGAGTCCCCCATCCTCTGGTGTACCTGCTTGCAGGGAGGGTGGGGAGCAGGGACCACCTTAGCACAAGATAGGAAGAACACAGAGTTGCAAAGCTGCACTAAACTGCATGTCTGCAGCCTCATCTGTCTACCACACCCACACTTCAACCCTGGCTTCCAAACAAACTTGGCCTTGAACCTCTTACGTTCTCCACTTCCTGCCCCAACCTCCACACACATGCACTTAGGGAAGACTTCCTCTGGTTGTTTCCCTGATCTGGACTTAAGTTAAACCACCTGGAGAATGGAAAACTAGGTTAGGCTTCTGGTCAGCCTGTGACATTCCTGATAACAGCCATCAAAACTGGATGAAGGAGGGGAAAGAGATGGAGAAACTGGGGTTGTGGATGGAGTTGGAGGCAGAGCAGGGAGGCCCTGGAGAGAATCAGAGTGAAGGGAGGAGACAGAGGAAGAGAGGGAGGTGCTGAGGAAGGAAAAGAACAAGTGTCCATGACAGCTGGGATATTGAAATATGTTTTAGTTGCTTTCCTCATTGCTGAGACAAAATACCCAACACTAAAAGTTAAAGGAGGAAAGGCTTATTTGTCTCAAAGTATGCAGAGGATTCAGTGCATAATTGGCTGGCTCTAAGGCAGGGTGGCATGGCAGAGGGACATTGCAGAAGAGAAACGGTTCATGGCAGGCAGAAGGCAGCAAAACAGTAAAGTAGCAAGCAGTGAGTGACAAGCCACAAGTAAGTAGCAACCCTCTTCCTGACTTTTACATCCTTCTAGGCTACCCATCCTTAGGGCAGATAACACTCACACTCAGGATGGGTCAGCCTTAATCATAGCATCACACCGTGATTCATTCCCAGCATCACCTACCGTAGGCCCAGCCACCTCCAAAAAGCCCCACTTACGACCACATGAGGTCTGGGGGGACATCTGGATACAAACCATAATAAAATAAGATAGAAAAAGTAAAGATAAATAAAAACAGACAAATATTATAATTTATAAGTTGTACTTTTAATAAATCTGGAGGCTCAGAACACAGATTTCCCAGTCAAAACTTCCTTAGGTCCTTAAAGATACAATAATCCTTGGCCATTCCCTGTTACTCATAAATGCACCTTGGCCGTTCTCTGTTATCCTTCACTTGAATGGGCCTTTTTACCTGTGAACGGACCATTCCTTTTCACCTGTAAAATGGCCTTTCCCTCTGGGTGGGCTATAGCTCCAGAGAGTTGAGCAGATCCTGGCACAGAGGTCACACCACTCCCAACTGTGCCTCTGTGGCATGGGGACTATTTTGAGGTAAAGGCCACTGAAAATCAGCAGCTACAGGGAAAGGTCTAAACACAGGGCACAAGTTTCTCTTTTGAAAAGGAAATTTGTACGTTTGCTAAGGGACTTTTCACTTGTAAAACATGTCCCATTTCTCTGTACCAGGAAGGGGACTCCTTAGTCACCTTTATCAGTGGAATTGGCACCCACTGAAATCGGCAAACCTTAGTATACAACACCTGTTTGCCATACTAGCGCCCCCTACCTTAAAACTCCAATCCCTTCTCCTTCAGCCTAAAACTATCTGAAAGCCCAAGATTTACCCAACCTTCTGGGTTACTCATCACCTGGTGTCCCCAGGGACACATCTACAAAGCACCACAATGAACATCTATTTATTTTCTCTCCTAAATCTTTTTGCCTAGTATATTGGCCTCAGCTGGAAAAACTGAGGTGAGCACAGGAGATTTATTTTTTCCTCCCTCCCAGAACCCAGTCGAAGGAAAGAATTTGCTTTTGGAAGATGATCTAACAAGAATAGATGTGGGGGAGGTTAAAGAAAGATTGTGCACGCCCGTGAGCAAGGGAGCAAGGGAGCTGGGCACAGAAATCCCACTGCTCAGGCCTTACTCCATGCCACAACCAACAAGCCCAAGTCCTTTCAGCCCCCAGGTGGTTAATCACGTGTCTCACCCAGGAATATTGCCAGTGACCCTGGTTAGGCTCCCGCTCCCCTGCTCCTCCGTTGTCAGCAGGATGTGTGAATAGGGCTGGAGAGATAATTGAGTGTGATATTGGTATTATCACAGTTATTTATTTTATCTAACACTAATTACTTTCTCCAAGTGAGACACTGTGCTAAGTCCTTGTTGTCCTCTGTCCCCATTGCAACTTCATTTCACAGATAAGGAAACCGAGTCTCAGAAAGGTGAAGTAACTTGCCATTATGGTCCATTAGCTTGCCAGTGTAGACCTTAACCCATTTCTGTCTCACACTGAAGGACACACTCCCACCCATGCCGCATGGAACCATTTCAGGTCTGGCTCAAGAGTCACCATCTCCTCACCTTGGGGACAGCCAGAACTCGATGCCTTAGCCCAGCGCTCTGGGTCTGTTCTCCTTAACAAACATGGTGGCCTTGGAAATGAATAGAGGCAAAGGAAAAGCAAGAGAGAAAGAAAGAGAGAGAGAGAAGATAAGAAATATAATGAACTATTAAAAAGGATATCACTCCAGACTCAGCCAAACTCAGTCACACATAGAAGAACTCCTTATTTTTAGCCTTCTCCATGGTCTCTATTTTGGAACAAAGTAAGTTTTATACTTTAACTAGCTCACTGAGCTTCTGCTATTGTATTCTTGCCAAAAGTTGCATAACCTATATTTAATCATAAGGAAATATAAAACAAACTCAAATCAAGGGACATTTTACCCAAAAATATTGGCCAGTACTACTCAGAAGTGTCAAGGTCATGAAAGGCCAAGACCAAGCCATTGGCCCAGATTAAAGGACACTAAAGAGACTTGATAGTGAAATATAAAATGTGATTCTGGATGAGATCCTGGACCAGAAAGTGGCCATTAGAGGAACAATTAGTGAAATTTAATTAAGCTTTGTACACAGTAGCATTATTCCAATGTTGATGCCTTGATTTTGATCATTGTATTGTGATTATTAAATAGGTTCCCCTTTAGAAACTCTGGGTGAAGGGCATGTGCAAACCCTTTATTCTACTTTTTACAAACCTTCAGCAGTTATTTAAAAAATGAACATTTAAAACAATTTTTAAAAGCTAAAGGAGAGCATTAGAAGGGCATAGGGCTGAAGTGGACCCTGGGGACTGGGCAGTGAGCCCAATGACAGGGTGGAGAACTTGGTCTCAGCTCAAGGCCTGGAGAGATGACAGGAGTTATTTATCACAGAACAACTAGGACATTTCTGTTTGGAGACTGTGTGGTTACAGCCACAGGGACAGTTTTGGTAGCAATTGTTGAAATGCTTGATCTAAAAAGAAACTGCTGATAGACATACTTAATGCCTACCTCTGTGTAAAGCTGCTATTTCTCCAAGCAATAAAATGTATCTCCAAGATCCAGAGTTTAATGGTAATGGGAACTTTGAGAAAGAGGAACATTTCAATATGACATGCCTCATAGAAAGGTGCACAAGTCACCCTTTTGTTATTTATTATGTATGTATTACTCTCATCTTTAATCCTTGTTTGCAAGAATTTTGGAATTCAAAAGATCATTAAGTGATGGAGACATTGTGATTCAGGTGGGTCTGTTTCTTAGGACTGATTCACATGAACTCCTCAGGCAGAGCAGGGTATTGGATTGTGATTGTAATACGAAAGTTGTAGGTTTCTGATCTTTCTGTTTTTCATTCTATACTGCTCCAATCAGCACAGTTGCACAGGAGAAATTCAGCAGCAGATATCTTACATTCTTCATATGCAATTGTCAAAGGCCAGGACTCCTGAAGGGCTATAGGTTCTTCTTTCAATAATTTATTTTGCTGAGAAGTTCAGGTTAAAACCATGATGGGGAAAGATATTGACTATTTGTGTTGAAGATTTAAGTGAACTTAGCATTTCTACCAGCTCCAAAACACCCTGGAATGTGCCCTTTTACTTCTGGTCTTTCTTCTTCCTCTCCAATACTACAATAGGTACTAGAAATACAAAGATAAGCAAGATAGAGAGCATCCACCTCTGAGGGAATCATAGCCAAATAGGAAAGAGAGACAAAGAAGCAATTAGAAGTCTGTTAAAATGTCCCTCTGCAGATAAAGAGACTCATATTTGCCTGGAAAAGTAGAAAAAGACTTCACAGGGAAGTTAGAATTTGAGCAGAAAGTTCAGGAGAAATAAGTAAGAATCCATCCAGGCATGACGGCACACACCTGTAATCCCAACACAGGCTGAGGTAGAAGGATCAGAAGTTTGATCCCAGCCTGACTGAAGAATGTAACAACTTGATCCTGTCTCAAATGAAAAAATAATAAAAGACTTGGGATATAGCTCCATGTGAAGGCTCTGGGTTCAACACAGGTTGGGAGCAGGAGAGAGGAAAGGAAAAGAAAGGAAAGGGAAGAGTTCAAAAGTATCAGGGAGACAGTCACTCAGGACATGGTGACTCTGAGGTCTGAAGACAAACCTTCTTTGAGGAAGAGGGAGAAAGAAGTTTCACATAGCAGGAGACTTGCAGAGTTGCCTCAAGTTTTGAGAGTAGGAAACAGAATGTAATGGGCAAGACCATCGCATTCTTCTAAAACTGTGTTGCAGGGAATCATTTATCAGTTTGTCACCAAAATTCAGAATCACACTTGCAAATTTCGAGAGCATTTTCAATAGCTGAAACACCATCAGATACTGTCACAGCAAACAATTATTAAATGCCTACTATTTTTAGCTCAAGGTCAGTATATTAGACTGAATATTTCTGTTTATTGAAAACAACCATTTTTAGAGAAAAAAGGAATATAAATTCCTCACAATAGATTTTTTCAGTTGGATTGTACAAAGCACTCTCCTCACAATGCCTTCTAAATCACAAAAATGCAAGAAAAATCTACACAATTTAATTTTTAATTCATGTTAAATAATATCATTAGATTTGTTGGCACTCACTATGTGACATTATATTTTCCATGAACGTTTCATGCTCTTTGTAACACACTTTTCTGGTTTGGGGTACCATAGAGTGCACACACCCCACACATCTCTCCCCCTCACTACAACTATAAAACTTGCAGAGAAGATATGGGAGCTGGTAGAAGATTCTAAAAAAAAAATCTAAGGCTGGTTGAAAGGGAAAATTAATGTTAGCAGCAAAGCAGCAGTGTAGTTAGTATGTTGTGATCCTCTGATGTCTCCAAACCTGGACTCAGGCCAGATTGAAAACCAGAAGCAGGCAGCAGGGAGAGAGGGCTACAGATGAAAGCCCTGACTGCCACTATAGATGTGGGAAGGGACTCGTGGTAGTGGCAGCAGCCACAGCAGAGAACTGGAGGAGCCTGTAGCTCTGGAAGGCATCTGTCTCTCCAGCTGAGGTGCCATGGTCTCAGGAGGATGGGACCATCCCACCCCCATTGCCTCCATTTTCCCTTCAGTCCTCCCATCACTCAGTCCCACTAGGAGTGAATTTGTAGGAAGAGCACAGTGAGTGGGATGACTAAAGCCCCAGCTTTCTGACTATAAAACCAAAGAGGGGAGCTGAGGGAAATCAGAACTATCAGGGAGATGATGGAAATTGAGGACCTATGGAAAGTACCTCCATAAAGTTGTTTAGGAATTCCTGGGCTCACCCCAATCTGCCCATGCATGGATGTAACCCTGCATGTCATCCCACAGGCTTTGGGAACTGCCTTTAGACCACTGCCCTAGTCCTAGATTGGCCATTCAATGCCATGCAAATGAGACAAATAGAAATAACGCTCCCAAGTCTTTGCAGACAAAATTGATGTTAAAATCACAACCTTACCCGGGACTCATTAGAACTTGCCCCTGAACCTAAGAGGGTTGATTTCCTACAAATGCAAAAATATTCACATTACTCATAGCATTTAAACAAGATCAGAGTTTTCTAATATAATATCCAAAATGACCAGGAGGGGATCCAAAATTACTCAGAACCAGAAAAAGCTCCAATCACATGAGGAAAGTTAATAACACGTGTCAATATTAAAATGGTACAAATGTTGGGACCATCTTATGAAAACTTTAATGCAGCAGTTATAAAATGCAAATACATATTGAAAAAATACAATAGATAAAGCAGAAAAATGCAATAGATAAAACAAAAATACTTTAAATAAAAAGAAGGCAAAAAATGAATGAGAAAAATGAAACAGGAAACAATAAAATGATAAACTGAAGTTCAGACATATCAATAACTGCATTCAACTCAAATGCTCTAAGTGTATCAATTAAAAACCAATCAGAACTGAAAAATAATAACCAGGCTTGGGGGTATAGCTCAATGTTGGGGTATATGCTTATGTAAAAGGCTTTAGGTTCAATCCTCAGAAAGAAGAAAAAGAGGAAAGGAAAGAAAGAAGAGAAGGGGAGAAAGGGATGGGGAAGAAAAGAAGGGAGGGAAAGAGGAAAAGAAAAGAAAGAGAGAAAAAAAGAAAGAGAAAACTAGAGCTTTCTATAAGAAACTTGCTTTAAATATAATATGCATGTGAATTAAATGATGAAAAAAGATATACCAAACCAACACTAGTCAAAATAAGCTACAGTGACTATATTAATATCAGACAAACTAGATTTCAAAGCAGAATACCAGTAATGAAGAGGGATATTACATAACAAGAAATGGATTAATTCAACCAAGACACTACAGTAAGTCCCTGATTTAAGAACATTCAAATTTTGAACTTTCACAGATATGAACAGACCTTGAATTGTGAACCTTCACAGATGCAATCAATCATGGAAGTAGCTCACATGTCTGTCAGACATTGTCACTGTTGTATTGCTGTCTGCTGGTTGTTCAGTGCAATGGTGCACAGTATACGGTACAATGGAGGACTTACTGTATATGTGTGTTGTGTTTAGTTTTTTCATGCTGCACATTGTATATTTGTGTCATGTGAGTATAAGACTCACTTTGTTGGACTCAATGAACAAATCCAACTTACGAACTTTCTCAACCCAACAGAACTTGTTCGTAAGTCAGAGACTTACCATGTAACAAAATTAAACATATACGTACCTAGCAACAGAGCATCAAAATACAGAAAGAAAAACCGACAGGCCAGAAAAGATAAAAAGATGCAACCACAAATGCAGTTGGGGCCCTCAACATTCTTCTGTTAGTAATCTATAGAACCAAGAAACAGATGGTCAGTAAAACATAGAATTATCAAGCATTGGAATCTAATTTTCATTGACTGAAACATCACTTCACAAAACAGAGTCCATTCTCTTCAAACATACACAGGACATTCTCCATGGTAGAATGTCTCCTTGGGCATAATGTAAACATTAGTAAGTTTTAAAAGGCTGAAATTATACAAATTATCTTCTGTCACTACAATGAAATTCAACTAGACCTCAATTATAAAGCATCTAGTGTTTTAGAAAAATTCCTACATTTAAGGAATTTATTTTCATATACACCTGAAGTAAGCCAAAAGTAAAACAAAAAACATAAATCATTTGCTATAAAGGGAAGAAAATGGGTAAAGAAAGGAGAGAGGAAAGTAAAGGAGTCACAAAATTAATCACCCGATAATACTGCTTTTCACTAGGAAACCAAATACAAATTGTGAAGTGCTGTGTCTTAGTTACTTTTTAATTGCTGATACACAATACCCACACTCACAATTTAAAGTAGGAAAGCTTTATTTTGATTCACAGTCTGTAGAGTTTTCCGTCCATAGCTGGCTGGTTCCAAGGCAAGGTGGCATGGCAGAAGAGAAAGAGAACAGGGCAGGGCAGGCAGAAGGCAGTGAGGAATCAAAGGAGGAGGAGGGAGATAGACCCTCCAGGCCATACCCTCAATCACTCACCTCTTCTCCACCAGGATTCACCACCCAACATCATACCCAGCTATCGACCCATCAGTGGACTAATCCATTACTGCACACCCATGATCCAAGAACACATATCCACAATCCAGCCACTCCCCAAAAGTTCCACCTACTAACATGTGAGGCTTTGTGGGAGCATACAGATACAAGCCATAACATGCTGCTGTTTTCATCTCAAGTTTTGAAATACCTAGTTCCCTCTGCTTCAATCTTTGAACAAAAATTGGAGGGAAATTTTTTAAATTTATTTGAAATATGTTGATTTTTGTGTCACCCTGAGGATGGGAGGGCACAAGTAGGTCAAATACAAACACATCCACAGCTCTGTTTTGTCTGGCATATGAAGCATTTCTTAGAATTCCTGGAATAGCTGCCAACACCTAAAAAGTGAGAGATTTCACATAAAATCTCAGATTTCCAACCTCCAGTGGGAAATGAGAAGATGACAACACGGCCCTCCATTGTGAAGGGCACAAGTCCAGACGAACAGAGCAGTGACCTTCTTTCTGAATTGGGTTAACCATGACTTCACCTGGGCTCTGCAGGTGTCCCAGCTCATGTCTCCAGATCATCACTGCAGGCCACTTCCTGCTTTGCTTGAGTGTGTTTGTGGGCAATAAATTAAAATGCACCTCACAGTCCTTGACATAGATTTTTCTATAAGAACTAAATAATTCATAAATTCTCATTATCTTTTTTTTTTGCAATGCTAGGGTTTCAGCCAAGAACCTTCAAATGAAGCAACATTCCCCCAGCTCTTTGGATTTTTTTATTTTTGAGACAGGGTGTCTATATATAGCACAGGGTGCACTTGAAATTCTATCCACCTGCCTCAGCCTCTTAGAGTGCTGAGTTTACAGGCATAATCTATTTTCAATTATTATCATAGATTAGCAATAGAAATTACAATTATTAAATTGCTGTCTGAAGTGAATGCTAGCTGAGACAGCATGCACCTGCTACAAGACTTCAGCCAAGCTTCTTTCTTGCTGTGGGATGGATCTGTAGAATGGGCTACCTGGCCAGATGCTTCCAGGGCTACTGCTTGTGAAATCTGGCTTCATGATGGAAGTCACTCCAGACTCGTGCTGGGAGGCAGAGTTTTGAAGCTTGAAGGCCCTCCACTTACCTGCCAAACAGATCTATTTATAACATTGGCCAACCTAAGGTATTTTAGCATAATTGGTTCTGACCCCATCTCCCACTCTAGCTTCATCTAGTGTCAGGACTTGCTCTGGGTGTTTTATGTTCTTTTTCTTAAAGAGAATTCCCTCAATGAAGTCAGCTTCAGAATTACCAAAACCTAGGCCTGCCTTACCCTACATACATAGTCAAGACCACTTCAGCATTAAATTTTAGAGATCTGTCTCTGAGCAGTGTCCAGAGTGTCAGGTAATGCAGTGGGTATTAATTAACAAGACTTTAGAAAAGGAAATGCCAGCACTTATTGCAGGATCCACCACCAGTTCTTCAGCATTTCTCTGCACTCAACACCACAAGCTCATTACTTGTGTAATAACTGGAATCCGCATGGAAATCAAAATCATAGCTGGGTGTGGTGGCGCACTCCTGTAATCCCAGTACTAAGGAAGCTGAGGCAGGAGGGTTGCAGAGAATTCAAGGCCAGCCTGGGCTACATAGTGAATCCAAGGCCACCCTGAACTACGTAATGACACTCCATCTCAAAAAAATGAAAACACAAAAGAGATCATGCCTTTTCTATTTCCTGTTGTGTCCCCAACCACTACTACAATGCTTGCTATGTACTGAGTATTCAGTAAATGTGGCCAAATGAATGGATTGCCTAATTTATGAAAACATGTTTACCAGCTGTGATAGGAACATATATATATAGCAAGTGTTTAAATTACAAAAGTATATTACACTAAAAGATACATCACCATTAATCTTCCTCAAAATACTCCTTTTCATTTTGTTTTTTTTATTTTTTTTATTTTAAAAAGAATAAAACCAAGCAGAATAAAACAGAACAAAGCCAATCAAAACAAACCAGTGTAAGTGACACAGAACTTCACAATACGAAATCAACAATGGTTGCCATAATGTTTCTTTTTGTCTTCAAAATAGCTGCAGATACCTTCAGACAGAATAAAAATCAAATAAAACAGAACAAGAAAAAATAAAAACAAAAAAAATGAATGCAATAAAGTACTTCAAAACAAGATAATAGTAAATCCAAAATGGCTACCATAATATATCTTGCTATCTTTGAAATAGCTGCCCATGCTATTAGATATAACAAAATCAAGCAAAGCAAAATGGAATAAAACTCAATTCAACAAAACAATGAAAACAACATAGGACTTCACAACAAGACAATAGGGAATCAACAATGGCTACCACCTTCAGGAGATCCCCCATTGATGCCATACTGCATACCATCATCCTCTGAATAGGTGATTAGACCACTGGCCCTAGACCTGCAAAGTCAGTGAAACACCAAACACCTCAGGCATTTCACCTGAACAGCTATCATCACAGCCTGTGTTTCTTCAGATCAGCTGGTTGATTAAGGTGGGGGAGTTGGCTGCACTTGTTTCCCAGCCCACATGCCAGGAGAGGCTGTGGTCAGCTGTCCCCGCATTGGTAGCAGCCCACACATGGCACTGGTTCACAGGGAGGGCTTGCTTCTTGGTCCTCATCTTCATTTTGAACACAGTTACCCATCATGTTACCACTTTCAGGAGCAGTTCTGGAAATCCTCTTTCCTGAGTGTCCTTAGTTGCAGGCTCGTGGTTGCCTTGCTGTCCTGAGTTAATTTAAAATATTCACATTTCATAGTCACTTTGACTTTGGGAAAGAGCCAGAAGTCACACAGTGCCATGTCTGATAGATAAGGACATACCTAATTGTTTTAATTTGACAGAAATTGATGTAAACATTTTTTAATTAATTCAGGATGTCAAGACAGCCATGAAAACATGCTTATGAAAGAGGACTTCCAGAACTGCTTCAAAAAGTCACAGAAATGCTGGGATAAATGTGTCATGGTGAGGGAGGGTATTTTGAGAGGGATTCATGATGATGTTTATTTCATATAATTTTCTCTTCATTTAAATACTGACTCTTTTTTAAGGTACCTTGTAAATATTCTCTTTCCATGAAGAATTAGAGACCTATTGCCTATTCTAAGCCACAGAACTGAATTCAAGCTCATTTAAAAGACCATAAAAATTGTCATACCAGTTGATGTAAATGCACAGACTGTGAGGTGTTCGCTGGCATGATCAGCCAGGCTAGCAGTGGAAATGAGAGATCAAGTTCATTTAGGGAGAACTAACCGGTGCTGAGATCAGGTGAAGCCTTTCGCTTCTTGCAGTGCGCCCTCTACACTAATGCACCGTATGTTCTACTCACAAGAGACTCGTGGAGTCAGAATGCAGACTCTAAAGGCCTAACCCTTAACAGGAGATAGGTGGTTTCCCCACTGTCCCACTTTGACGTATACCCTAAATACCCCCATTCCAAGGCCAAGCTTTTCCCATTTCTCTAAACTGCCATTGTACAGGCCAGAGCATAAGTTTTCCAAGTTGTTCAAGTGTTTGCCTGCTTTGCTGCATTCCCACAGATGAGGAGCTGTTCATACCCTCTGGTTCCAGCTACTGCCTTCTGTAAATGAGTGGCAATAGCAAGGGGCAGCTGAGGAGAAGACTGTACCTGGAAGCAGAGAACAACAGAGAGAGGGAAGGAGGCAGGCAGAACCAAAGGATGGAAGAACAACAGAAAAGGGAGTAGGAGAAAGTGACAGGGCACTGGTAAACAACTTAGATAACCTCATAAAACTGAGATTTCTCAAAGGAAACAGAAATGGTGAAAGATGCAAGAAATTTGGAAGGAAAAGAAATCTGTGCTTACAGTGCGGACACCAACCAGACAAAATAAGGCATCTGGATAAAGAAGAGTCAGCAGTCTCTTGCTCCTTGGGTAGCTGTGTGATTGCTTTTTTATTTAAATCTACCACAATCAGTGGTGCCAAGTCTGCGGTCCTTGTCCTGCACAGTAAAGGGACAGAAGCAATGTTGGATACGGAGAGGAGCTGTCCACACAGAAGCCTCGACAGGCTCCCATCTGTGAGTTCCTCACACTCCGTGGGTACTCCACACCTCGAATTCCCACCTGTACTCTAGATAATGAAGAAAATCACTGGCCCACCTGGGCCTATCATTTTTCCCCACTCCTGCCTTGAGCCTTCATTAGTTTTCATTTCTCATTAAGAGAACAATTGAAAAGTCAGAATTGAATACCTCCTGATTTATTATCCTGAGGAAAATGGAAAGGTGGGAGTCATGGGATGGATCTGAAGACCCTGCAGATAAGCGAGCCACTGAGGGAACTTGATCGCATGCAGAGCTGCTGTCCTGTTCCACTGGAGTACAATGGCGGCAGCAGAGTGGCCAAAGCACTTGGAAAGCAGTGCTGTAAAATCGGGAACCTTCCCAAGCTAAGACACTGGCCGGCGGTTGCATGCTTCTCCTCTCTTCAAGCTTTGCACTAACCTTTCAGTATTATTGCCAGCTTCAATTATGTATCTACCCCCAGACATGCTGCTCCTGAAATACAGAGGCTGGCTCAGCCCATCTGCTGCTCCTCTACTAGGTGGCAGGTATGTGCCCAGCGCTCACATATGAATACTGTGGGAGAAGGAATTCATTCACACACGCAGTGACACATCGGCTACCTTTGATTTGCATGGCTGCATGCATTTTTAATAATGCTTTGGCTTACTACAAAAGGAAGATGAAGACAGTATGGGAGTTCCTCAAAAAACGGTAAATAAAACTCCTGTATAAAAGAGCACTTCCAAATAGGTGTACACCCCAAAGAATTGAAAGCAGAAACTTGAACCGATATGTGCACACCGTGTTCACAGCAGCATTACATTAACCAAAAGGTGGAAACAGTGCAAGCATCCATCAGTGGATGAGCAAAACATGGCATATGTCTACTAAGGAATATTATGGAGCCTAAAAAAGGGAAGAATTTCTGATATGTGCTACAACATGGATGATTCTTGGGGACATTACACTAAGTGAAATAAGACACAAAAGGAAAATATTGCATTCCCACCTGTAACAGTTAAATCATGGAGACAAAGAGCAGAATAGGTTTATCAAAACCTGTCAGCCAGAAGAATGACTACAGAATATCAATTTGGGGTGGGGCTGTGGTGGGGAAGTTCCAGAGATGGGTGATGGTGGTGACAGTTGTACAGCAATGAGAATGTGCTTGCTGTGCTAGCGTTTGTAACTCCCTCGAGAGAACTTCAGTGCTGCCCATGCAACTTGTAGCTAATTCTATGTAACAAAGAGACCATCACCAATGGTCACACAGCTTCAAGGAGACAAGGGCCAGCGTGCCCATCCAGACCATGACTGCCCTCCAAGACGCATACACCTTTCCTCCACACTTCTCAGACTGGAGGTCATTGGAGGAAACTTCCTATGAAAAAGAGCAACTGGATATTCCTTCTCCAAATCTCACCCAATGAATTGCAGCACCCTCCAGAAGTCTGCTCACTTCTGACTGGTGGAGAATCCTCCAGGAACAGAAAGGTGCTGCCTGCTTGGCTTCACTCTTGCTAGATGAGAATCAGGGTCTTGCCGGAAGCCAGAACCCAGTGAGTCAGGTGTAAGGGTGTGATGGCTTTGTGCAGGTCCCTTAAGTGAGCCTTACTTTCCTTTCCTATAAAATGGAAATTCTTCAGTCCCTACCTGACAGTAGTACAATGAGCTAATAGGTGTTTAATAGTGTGTTGAATAAAATAAATTCATTGAATGTTATATATATGAGGTATATATTACCATTGCAGAGCTGTAAGAAGCAAGCTGCTCATGGTATGGTGGGTAGGAAGTAGAAATAGAAAGGAGCAGCAGGGGAAAAAGATAAACCCCCCATGACCCGCCTCTTTGACCAGGTCCCACAGCGCAAGAGCACACTAGCTGTGAAATCTTCCATGGACTTATATACAATGAATCTAGCACCCTCAGGATCCACTCACCGCCCCCGAAAAGCCCAGTCTTGGAGTGCATAAGGCTTTGAGGGCACATCCAGGTCTAAGCCATAACAAGATGGCATCAGGGATTGCGGAGGATGGTCATTGATCCCATTGCAAGAGTAGAAACTTATCAGCTCTACAACTGACCCTTGCAGCAGTCAGCCAGAAGGAGCCCAGGAATGAGCAGGAATCCAAAGAGGAGATGGAAGGGACTCTCTGGGGACATGTGTAGTTCTCAAAGAATCTGTTCCACTGTTCCTCTGATCCTTCCGTAATATTTTGGGCAATTTATCTCTTTGGTGATAGAGATACAACTTTTTCTCACATTGACTAAAATGTTTACTCTTCCATGCCTAGAAAATGTCTTGAGACTAGTGAATCTAAAGGGCTTTTGGTTGTTAGTGTAATGCCACATAAACAGAAAATCCCTTAAGGAGAGTTCCAGAATAAAAACACTCCAGAAATTCACAGAAACAAATTATTTTCATCAACATGATGGTCTGGATGACTCAGCTTGTACAAAAATGCTTCTCTCATGAATTTAGACCTTCATATTGCCACTGTCAAACTGAACGCAATTTTTTCTTAATCTTAATTATTCAGGTGCATCTTCCCAAAACCTGAAGAAGTTTATAGAAAGGTAGGTGGACAATGGATCTAAGGACTTGTTCTTAAATGTGATCTCTTATTTTGAAAAAGGAATGAAATAACCACTTATCTTAGTTACTTTTCTCATTGCTGAGATGAAATACCTGACACCCCGAGTTAAAGGAGGAAAGGTTTATTTCAGTTCACAGTTTGTAGAGGTTTCAGCTCATAATTGGCTGGCTCCCAGGCAGGGTGGCATGGTAGAAGAGGAGCAGTTCATGGTGAGCAGCAAAGCAGTGAAATAGAAATTGAGAAGCCATGACCCTCCTTCTGTCCTTTATATCCTCTCTAGGCCATCTACCCTCAGGCTGTACCACTGACACCCAGGGTGGGGCACCTTTAATCCTCACATCACACCACGAATCAATGTCAGAATCATATTCTTGATCCAAGCATCATACGCCTGAGATCCAGCCACCTCCAGAAAGCCCAACCTTTGACCACATGAAGCTTTGGAGGACATCTAGATATAAGCTGTAACACTGCTGTTCCCTGTAATCATTTCTACTGAGCACTGATAGATTGTTAATCACTATGCAAACACTGACATGTCACTGCCTACACCAGTAAGCTTAGAAAGCAATACATTTTTGTGGATGCCCTGGAAGAAGTATAAAAATATATATGAGTTGAACAAAGCTTAGAGATAACAGAAGCAACAGAAACAAACAAAAAAGACGATGTCATAGTCTATCTTAATGAATATGGAAACATTTTGTATGTATTTTAGGTTTAAAATTCATAAATGGATGTACCTTGAGACCACATGTTGAGTGAAATAATTGACACAGAAACTTAAATGCCACATGGTACCACTTACATGAGATACCAAAATATAAATAAAGAGCAAAATAAAAGACAATAGGAAGTAGGGAGGTAGATTTTGTTCAAATGAGAAAGAGATTGATAGTGGGGGGAAAGAGAGGAAGGGGAGGGAAAGAGGATGAAAAAAGAATTAAGTTATATATATAATATATATATATTATATATATAAATTTAATTCTTATATATATATATATCAACTCCACATAAGGAATGCAATCATTTATATAATACAAGTGTGTACTAATAAAAAAAAAAACAACTGAAAACATTCAGAAGCGAGGCTGAATTCAGCGGTGCTCTGAATGAAAGATCTCAGGAAGGCCTGCTCTTTTTGAAGTTCACTGTGTCCCCACAGCAGTCCAGATGTCTTGTGAATCTGGAAGGAGACCAAGGTAATTCACCTATGCTCATTACTGATTCACCTGGGATTTCAATTCACTCTTTTCAATTTTATGCATTGATGTGGCATTTCCCTAATGGGAAAATGAGTCAGAAATGACAGGGAAGAAGAAGGGAATACAAATGGTAATTAGCTATACTGGAATGTAAGAAAAATAGAAAAATGTTTTTCAGGGTGATGGTCATACAAAGATCTTTTCCAGGCCTAGGCTGTGCTTCTGATTATAAAATTAGTTTTCCAAATGCCTGACATTCAGATTCTATCTGTGGCTTCTCAGCTTGTCTAGGAACCAGCTGTTGGACAATCCAGCCATTGTCATATACGCCATGATTGGAAATGATGTCTGCAATGGGTGAGTCACTGAGAGTTTCAACATTCTTTAGCTCTGGCTTTTCCCCTCTTCTCCACCCCATTCTACACCAACTCCACTCCATTCTTGTGGCCTGCTCTTCTCTTTATCTCTTTATCTTAAGCAAGCCCTAGATCTGTAAAATGAGCAAAAATGACCTGTGACACTAAAAATCCTGTGTCTAGTCCTTTTGTTCCCAGTTCTGACATCGCCACCAGTAAATATGTCGATGTCAACTGTCACTCGTATCACAAGAAATATGCTTCTCCTAACCAAGATCCAAGACTAAGAATCCATGACTATTTTTTAAAATGAAATAAAGCAGAATCCCAGTTACCCCATGAGAAGATGGTCACGCTCCTATTCTGATGCATTTTCTCCTGGGAAAGAGACAGCATAGACTTACAGCATTTGCAAAGAAACTGCACATAACTCACAGCCAATGCTGCTTATGCCCACAGCCCATGGTGAAAAAATAGTATTGCTAAACTGCTGGTATCGACAGTGATTTCAAAATATTGACTGCCTTAGCTACCCCCTGAACATTTGGGGAGGTTCATCAAAATCTACACATATCCCTAAGAATATACTGCATGTGTGAATGCCATCTGGATTGTGATTATAGCCAGAAAAAATATTAATAAATAAAAGGTGGAATAGAATCTAGAGCAACTTCACAGTGACCACCCACTTACTTCTCTAGAAAGCAGAAAAGCGAGGCCAAGAGGGTTTGCATGAGTCACTGCCTAACAAATTGATTAGTGGCAGATCTGGAGCCAAGCCATGGGACTGGAAGTGGGCCACCTGCCTACCACCCACCATCCCTTCTCTACCTCTTTCACCAGCTTTCCAAGTGCTCAGGTGTATAGCAGGCAGGTGTCTGCTCATTCAGATGTCTGCATGCAATTCTGCTGATGAGGGAGGTGAAAGGAGGACACCACCTCATGATCCAGAGAGGTCAATGGGCCAGACTCCGCCTCAACCTACCAGGCTGTTCACTCTTCTCCCAAGGGATCCAAGTCAGTGGAGGTCCCCACCCATGGGATGAGTCACCTGGGACTTTCCAGTAACCAGCAACTCTCACTCCAAGGAGAGCTTGGAGCAGGAGCCAGGAACTATGCCACTCTTTATGACATCATCCCTACAGTGGTCCTAGGGGGCAAGGCTGAATGTACACATTTTACAGATAAGGAAACTGAGGTCT
Source organism: Dolichotis patagonum (assembly GCA_004027295.1). Lineage (NCBI taxonomy): Eukaryota > Metazoa > Chordata > Mammalia > Rodentia > Caviidae > Dolichotis > Dolichotis patagonum. Next base: position 49,725 of record PVJX010008089.1, read on the forward strand.
CAAGGTTAGAGGACCTGCTTATCCTACTGCTGAGTAGCTGAGCTGGGAGCCAGGCGAGGTCCTCCAACCATATTCTGTGCTGTTTGTGGTGCATGGTGACCTTCTCAGCTTTCTTTGCACTGAGACAGGCACAGTCTCTGACCTCAGGAGCTCACAGAAAAAGAATACTGAGCCCCACCCCCAACACAAGAAGCCAAGCCAGTGTCAATCCAGCCCATGTCCTGAAGCCCCCAGTTGAGTTTCTCTGTGGGAACAGAGGGCAAGTGCACTCTCTAAATGAAGACCACCTGCAGGCAAAGGCTGTAACGTTGACATCCGTGTCCTTTCCCAGCACAGCTGCTCACCGGGAAGCCCCTCCAGCCCCATCCTACTTCCCTTTGCCAAAGAGCAGAAGAGCAGGCAGCCTTCGGCCAGCAACCTGCGCCAGGTTCTCCCGCAAGGGGATCTGGGCAGAGAAGTGGCAAGCGTTTGGGGGAAAGAACAGAGCTGGCAGTGTGAGATGTCCCTGCAGTGCCCGTGTTGCAATGCCCTGTGGAGAGGTTAGAAAAATACAGACAGATGGCAATGCTACCTCCCCATCTGCCAGCACCAAGGTAGAGGAGACATCCCAAAATGAGCAAAGGGATATGAAGCCCACGCCAGCCCGGAGCTGCCTGGAACAAATGTTAGGATACTTGTTTGGATTTTTCTCCTCTTTTAAGATGCTGTTAGCTCTTACTGAAATAATGCTGCTATGTACTCTTTCTCAGTTCTCCAACTCATGTAGTTACCCAATAAATGCTGTTTAAAGGAAGGAACGTCACAATCTGAAGACAGCTTTTAGCATCAGGAATTCAAACAGGAAGGAAATACAGGTGCTCCTAGCTTTCTCATCATAACACGGTTCAGTTTGGCCTGCACTACGCTCTTTAGAACTCTATTTAATGGGAGTGATACGAAAGGAGAAAAAATCCCAGAAAAAATAAATGGGGGTGAGCTACAGCAGGAGAACCTTATGGTAGTAAAGGCGGTGGTGGGGAACTGGGGATGTCCTTAAACCATCCAGTTATAATGGCAAATGACAGCCTTTCCCCCATATCCTGCCCTGATATCTCTGAAAAGAACACTGTGATTGCTACAAGTGTGACAGATTTATACAAGGCTCTAACAGCAGCCAGGTCCATTGGCATGTTTCCATTTTTCACAGTGGACATGGAAATTATAAATTGTATATTTTCACCCTAGGGAGAGAGACAGAACTAGCCACACAGGTTGTCCTTGTCCCCCTGACCCTCAGACATCATTTTCCTACAATGTTGATGCTTTTGGATCTACTCAGGGCATCAGTGAGATCAACCTAACACTCAGATGATAGGTAAGAATCAATAGTATCTGTCTTGCAGAGAGGGATGCAAACACCAGGGCTGAGGGGTGCATCTTTGGGATGGGATTCCTGTGAATCATGGAACCATGCCAATGGACCTGGCTGCTGTTAGAGCCTTGTATAAATCTGTCACACTTGTAGCAATCACAGTGTTCTTTTCAGAGATATCAGGACAGGATATGGGGGAAAGGCTGTCATTTGCCATTATAACTGGATGGTTTAAGGACATCACCTAGAGAGGAAGCAGACAAGGGGCTATCCGGTCACAGGCCCCAGGGACCTGGAATGCTGGTGACTCTTGCTGTCCAGAAACCAGCAGGAAAGGGAACGGACAGAACTGCTTTTGAAGGGATTCTATCTTCTGAACTCCACAGTCAGAAACACAGGTGGCAAAGGAGGTAACGAGGAATTTCCACCTAGCCAACATGCTCCAGGTCAGGGACTTCCCATGTTTCTCTATGCATGGGGGAACGGGAGCCCAGTGACTCTCCAGTCCATTCCCAGTCTGTGTCATGATGCTTCTTGCAATGACACTGACCAGGTATCTGGGACACCATGTCCAGACCACCCTGCCATCTCAGCTTTGCTCACCACTGCAGTGTTTGGATACCCCTGTCCACGCATCAGTGAGATCAACCTAACACTCAGATGATAGGTAAGAATCAATAGTATCTGTCTTGCAGAGAGGGATACAAACACCAGGGCTGAGGGGTTCATCTTTGGGATGGGATTCCTGTGATTGCAACTGGCTGGCATGAAACAAACAGCTCAGTTCTCCTCCTGGATGATTCAAAAGCATGAGTGCTGGCCATATGTGAGGTCTGCACTCTCAGTCACACCAGGTCAGTTCTGGTTCCAGGAGGAGCTACCTGCTTTCTTCCCCATAGAGCTCCCCCACCTCTCCTGTCTCTCTTTGGCATCAGCCAGATGACATTCAGCTGCCATTGCTACAGCATAATGAAATGGTCACAGCCAGCCCTGCACCCAAGTAAAAAAGGCTTATTTTGCATGACCAGGCACAATTCATTAGGACAAGAACAAGCTTCTGAGCCACCCCAAGGGGCAAGGCTCTTCATCTGTTCCCAGCCTGGCCCTGTATTTCTGACATGCAAGAGTGTGTCAGTAGGCACAGACCTGTCTTTCATTACCACCATATCTGTAGTCATTGTGTCCCTAAGGTGGTATGCATGCTTCTCGGGAAGCTAGGTGCTCCTGGCCCCTCACCAGTCATCTGGGAGTATGGGACATGAGCAGAGTGCCTAGGTATGGAAGTGGGTGGATATATTATTTAGTTTCTTGTCATTAGGGGACAATATCCAACACTTGCAGCTGAAAAGAGTAGAAGTTTATTTTGGCTTATGGTTCAGAGGGTTCAGTCCATGGTCAACTGGCTTCAAGTCAGAAAGAACAATGTGATGATGATGATGAAAAGGCCTGGAAGAGGAGAGGTGCTCACTGTATCATGAGCAGGAAGCAGATAGAAAAAAGAGGAAGTGGGGACAAGAATGCACCCTTCCAGGTCATACCCTCAGTGACCCACTTCCAACCAGGAAACCTCACTTCCTCACACAGCACATGCAGCTAGGGATTCATCAGTAGATGAATCCACTAATGAGAACAGCACCCCAAGATCCAATCACCTCCCAAAGCTCCATTTCTGGATTCTTGAGACTCTGAGAGACATTTTAAATCCATAATAATGGACAAACCCAGTATGGTAGGGTGGCCCAGACATGGTGTCTCCAAATACCTGGATTAAAAAGGATCAGTCACCTCCAGTTCAGTCCATTTAGCTTTGGCAGACATCAGAGAGACTTAGGAGATATTTCCCAAACCACAGGGGCTGTCTGGCTCCCAAAATATTTGTACTTAATCCCCTAAAATATCACCAGAGGAGAAAGAGTGCATAGATCAAATGGCTTTGAGAATTTTTCAAAGAAAGATCAGAAAACACCTTCTGTGGCAGTCAGAAGGAGTGATCACCACCAGTCCCGTAGATCTTCCCCTCCCCTGCACTAGGAGTTAGATGATTTTGCTCTGAAGAAAGATTCAACTGACAATTTGTATAAGTGGTAAATCACATAGCTATGCAAGGTAGAATCAAGTCATCCAGAGAACGTTCCATGAGCAACACTAAGGCATCCATTTTGGTTTCACTTAGCAATACATTTGGAGTGTGCTTGCTTAGCTTGTGGGATGCCCTTCCACAAATAGTACAAATTAGCTCAGGTTCTTGGCTTATCATCACAGTTGTGTCTTTAATAAAAAAAAAATCTTTAAATAGGGAGTCTGGTTTAGGGGTCTGGCAGGGGAGAGACCCTGGCATCTCAGGACCTGCACAGCGCCATTGACTCGGGGTGCCGGGAGAACAAGGAACTCCGCCCCTCTCTGGGGGCTGGCTGAGAGTGTGGCAGACTTATGGCGGCCCAAAAGAGAGAGACCCTGGTGCATCGGGACCTGCACAGTGCGGTTGACTTGCGGTGCTGGGAGAACAAGGAACTCCCCCCCTCTCTGGGGGTGGCTGAGAGTGTGGCAGACTTTCAGCGGCCTGCAGGAGAGAAACTCTGGCACATCGGGACCTGCACAGTGTGGTTGACTTGGGGTGCCAGAAGAACAAGAAAATCCTCCCCTCTCTGGGGCATGGCTGAGAGTGTGGCAGACTTTCAGCAGCCCGAAGGAGAGAGACCCTGGTGCATAGGGACCTGCACCATGCGGTTGACTTAGGGTGCCGGCAGAACAAAGAACTCCTCCCCTCTCTGGGGGACAGCTGAGAGTGTGGCAGACTTTCGGTGGCCAGAAAGAGAAAGACCCTGGTGCATCGGGACCTACACCGTGCAGTTGACTCAGGGTGCCAGGAAAACAAGGAACTCCTCCCCTCTGGGGGGGGGGCGCGGCTGAGAGTGTGGCAGACTTTCAGCGGCCCGAAGGAGAAAGACCTTGGCACGTCGGGACCTGCACAGTGCGGTTGACTCGAGGTGCCAGGAGAACAAGGAACTCCTCCCCTCTCTGGGGGGCAGCTATGATCCTGCCAGTGTGTGGGCTGAGAATCAGACATCTCATGTCATCCTGTTCCCCGTCCCATGTACCCACTTCCCCTCCCTCCTGATTAGCAAGTGGGAGCCAGTGAACTACACATTTTGTGAAAAGATTGGCTATGTTATTTAGTATGAGCTCCCCATATGCAAAGGACAACCATTTGGAAGAAAACAGGAGATAATATGACAGATAGTGAAGATCTCTGGTTGTCTAGCTTTGAAATGTATGCTTTCTTATGTACCATTCTGTTCTGTTTTGTTGTGTTTAATTTTACTCCCTTTTAAAATAAAATAAAATTTAAAAAAATAGGGAGTCTGGGGTTGCTTCCTCCATCTTAACTCATCTTACCTTTGTGGTTAGAGAGATCCATATTACTTTGTGCAAAAACGTTTTTCTGTCAGGAGAAAATAAAAGGACAGAGAAGGTAGCAAGGCCAAAGCTTACAGGGAGTGTGTGCCACCCCTACCAATGGCAGAATACAGGCAGTAGACATCCAAATCGCCTTTTGTGCTAACATGGCTGTCACACTCCAACCACATGGTGAATACAAAGCCTCATTACTGAGCTGGCTTGGTAGTGCAACCCTGTAATCCAGCACCCTAGGATGCTGAGGCAGGGTGATTGCAAGTTTGAGCCTGTCTCAAAATTTGATAAATAAATTAACAAGCAAACAAATGACAGGTAGTGTCTCTCGGTGAAGGGTACTATCCCCATAACTGTGAAAAAAAAGACAATAAATTAACCACCATTAGCCAGGTTTGGTGGTGCATACCTATAATACCAATTGCTAAGGAAGCTGAGGCAACAGGATCTCAAGTTCAAGATCAGCCTGGGCAATTTAGCAAGACCATTTCAAAATAAAAAGGTAAACAAGCAACAATAAAAAAAGTAGCTCAGTGCTTCCTAGGTTCAGCCATCAGTGCTGAAGTTAAGCCACCTTCAAATCTGGATACAGTTTGAAAAAGAGAATGACAATGTTCAGTGAGGAGATCCCTTAAAAATTGAGAATATTCTGAAGGAAAAAAGAGAGAGAATAAAAGTTGAGACCAGTGGATGTCCCAGGGACCTTGTCCTGTCACCTTATCCCATATCTTTTGTTCTTCTAGTCCAGCCTCAGAGTAAGGGAATCATCACTTTGTCAGGCGTAGGGTCTGTATCGTATTCCCCAGTGCTGCCATGGCCCAGTATCACACACTGGGGAGCTTGAGGGAACAGACGGACATTCTCTCATTGTTCTGGAAGCTAGAAGTCCAAAGTGAGTGTCAGTAGGATCAAGCTTCCTCTGAAAGCTCGGGGAAAATGTTTCTTGTCTCTCTTTTTTTTTTTTTTTTTTTTTGGTACCGGGGATCGAACTCATGACCTCACACTTGCCAGGCAGGCATTCAAGCCACTGAGCTAAATCCCCAGCATTTCCTGTCTCTTTCTGTGTGCACCAGCATTGTCAGCAACCAGGTGGATAGCTGGGTCTCTCCAGCCTCCCCATGTGTGTCAGCGTCCCCTCCTCTTCTGACAAAGACTCCAGTCCTCCTAGTCCTGTATCACCTCATCTCAACTAATTATATCTGCAAAGGCCCTGCTTTAAAGTAATGTTACAAAGTGGACATAGTGGTTCATGTCTGTAATCCCAGCACTTGGGAGGCTCAGACAGGAGGATCACTGTGAGCTGGAGACCAGCCCAGACTACATAGCGAGTTCTAGGCCAGTCTGAACTGCATAGTGAGACAGTCTCAAAAAACCAACAACAACTATTATGATTATTATTTATATATTAAAATTGCATCATTATATTATAATAATTATAATGTATATAAATACAGTCTGAGGGACACTATTCAACCCACTTTGCAATCATTGGGTAAATCTGGAATTTTTAAGGACTCAGAATAGAAAACAGCTCTCTAGCATAATTCTATTTAGGTTAACAACAGGCAGTTTACAGCCTGAAGAACAAGTGGAAGCCTTAGAGAGTTCTGCAGTTATTCCCTGGGGTAACGCAGGTTGCATCCTAATCCACATTTGGTGTCTCCTGAAAATGTTTTGAGGACTCAGCTGTGCAAAAAATGAGCAATAATCATCGTGTATTCATGCCAAAAAATTCTACCATCCCAATTTACCCCTTGCCTTTTAAACAAGCTGATAAATATAGATAGATAGGTAGATAAATGATAGATGTGGATAATTAAAAACGTAACATAACTGGGGCCAGGGATATGGTTCAGTGGCACAGTACCTGCCTGGCAAGTGCAAAGTCATGAGTTTGAGTCCTGGTACCAAAAAAAAAAAGCAAAATTAACATAACTTCCAATGATGTATTCAAAGAATTTTGTATATTCCTTACTTCTGTTCTTTTCTATACCCATTGAAAAGTAAATCCATCACCTTCAATTCAAAAAATGTCTGGTTGAGGTACAGATGATCTCCTTTCAGCACACTCATGATCTCTCTTTGACTTAGACGCTTGATTTTATAACTAACATAAGCACTTTCTATTCTGTTGAACTTCCATGTAATAAGGAGCAGAACATATAAGTTAAAGTTAAAATATTCTTTATAGAGCACCACCGCTGATATATAGACAAAGACAACAATGCAAAACAGAATTATTGGCTAAATAATGTTGCTGCAGTGTAGCACAGCATAGGAATCTATTAGGACGTGCACGGAAGTTCAAATTCAGTGTACAGAGTGCGGGACCCTAAGCAGGATGAAGTGCAGATACAGAACATAACTTCATTTCTCCATGAGATTCTGTTTCCTTAACTGTGATATATGTTCCTAGTTTTAAAGACCAAGCTTCAGAACTCAAAGCTACAAATAAATCAGAAGCAAAACGAGAGCCCTTTGGTTCCTTTACGTGTAAGTCAAGATCAGTGATCTTGGCCTGTAGGGACAATATCCCCCTAAATCTTAGCAGCATAGAGCATCAAGCATTTCCTGCCCACCCAAGCTGCATATCTGTCAGGGATCACGGTGGGGCTACGTCCAGTACTCCAAGGAGTGGAATAGCTGTCTGGAAGACTGCTCATAGAAAAAGAGAGACAGAAAAGAAAAAAGAATATTCTAGGGGCTTTCACACCATCAGGCCCAACCCTCCTCAGTTCTGTTTCTGACCCACTGGCCAAAGCAGTCACATGGTCCACCCATCCACAAAGGAAATGTGAAGTACAATTTGACCGTGGGCCAGAAAGGCAGCAAGCCAGGACAGTTTTGTAAAACTGTACCCATAACCACCACAGTGTGCATGTGTGGATGGGTGTGTGTGCACATGCGTGTGTGTGTATTTGTGTGTGTATGTACTCGTGAGTGCTATATCTTGCATTTGCATACATTCCCTGTCCTCAGGAACTACCTGCAACATGTTCTGTTCCTTCTCCCACAGGAGGGCCGACCCCATCCCAGAAATGACCACTCCGGAGCAGCTTTACTCCAGCGTCACGGAGACTCTGAAGCACCTCGATTCCCACCTGCCCAAGGGCAGCTACGTGGTTTTATACGGCTTGCCGAATGGAACCTTTCTCTGGGATAACTTGCATGACAGATATCATCCTCTCGGTATCCATTTGCAGATACTTTAGCAATGTCTGTGCGTCTGTGGTTCGATGTACACAGAGCCCTTCTAGGAACGTGGCCAAGGCACATCACAGAATGCGGGTCAGAGGCTGTCTTGGTTCCTTTTCTCTTGTTGCTGGGACAAAATACCCAAAACCTATCATGAAGGATGGAAAGGTTTGTTTAGCTCACTGTTTGTGGAGGTTTCAGTGCATAATCAACTGGCTCAGGGTGGCATGGCACTGGGGCGACACTTCAAGGCAGCAGCCAGCAAAAGCAGCCAGAGCAAAAGGTGGGGGGAGGAAGCAAGCTTCTTTTCCTTCCTTCTATTGTAAGCTGGCTACCATCCCCTAGGCTGATTGTAGCACTCACAGAAGCTGCTTGCCCTCCTCTCTCAAAGGATGAGAATATTTACGAAGTAAGAATCCTGCCTGCCTGCTGAGTCTCTTAGTTAAACTTCCAAACTCCTCAAGTTGACACAATGTACCAACCATAACAGAGGCACAGAAGGGAAGAGAGCCCAGATGCAGTATGGAGGGATTTCCCCAAACACACATGGGCAGAGCCCAGTTCAGAGACAGAAAGCGCACAGTAGTTCTTGAAAATTAGGACAAATGGAGAGGTTGGAGGGTAAATTGGGGAACCCCTTAATAGACGCACAGTGCAGAAGACACAAAGCCTAGGTCAAAGGAGGGGTGCCCCTCAATGTGAAGGCCTCCTGGTGGCCAGTTCTGAGGGCAAATGGTTCCCTGTGTCTGCCTTCTGGGGACCCCTTGCTCTGAAAGGCTTTAACATTCCCCCAGAAGCTTTCTAACAGCAGCTCTTGTCCTCTAGCTAGTGTACAAGCAATGTGAAAATGGTAGCTGCCTGCGTCAGGAAGGGCCGCCATGCCGATGCTGAAGGCAGCCTTGCCAGATCAGTGTTTTCATTAACCAAAACACTAGGGCTCCGATGGGTTAGGTAGCTTGTCAGATGTTGAAAGCTAGCTCCTTGTATGTGGAAGCTGGGTGTGCAGGGTCAGGCTTTCTGTATTCCACAGGGCCTGTCCTTTCAAAACTGTTCATTAAGCCTACTCTGTGCTAGGCAGTGTTCCAGCTGCTGGGTAGCCAGCAGGGAATACCACCACCCACATCCCTGCTGGGGTTAGATTGCAGTGGAAACTACCCCCAAAGGGTGGCCGTGAGCCAGGATAAACACAGACAGAGCAGGGAAGCAGGCTGAGAGAGCCGGCCATATGGTTCCCTGGCTAAGCCCACCTCCCCAGCTCCTCCCCGAGGAAACACCACCCTACTCTGAGGAGAGCAGACTTCCTTTAACCCACTTTCAGAGGGTGCTTCTCCCTTCCCTGGGGGAATATGGTAGAGGTCACATTCAGACTCCTCCACAGAGGATGAAGTTCGCAGGACTTAGCAAAACACCACAGATATTAATGCCAAAGCAGATACTGTACCAGCTTGCTAGGAGAGCACATATCTCTTATTCATGCCCCTCTGACGGTGGCCCCAGAAAGCCACTGTGAGATCACACAGGAAAACCTCAGTCCACTCTCTGTGTGCTGGAGAGCTCAGCCATGCAGGCTAAGAACGCTTCTTTGTCTCAGGTATAAACACGTTCATCTCCTGGATAGATTCCCTAATGCAATTAGGAATTCCTAATTGCTAAATTGCTAAATTTTTCTCCGACTCAAAAAATCCCTGAGGAAGGCACGTCGAGGGGAGGGAGCAGGGAAATGTGACCCAATTTACTTCACACCTAGAGGGGCTCCTGACATGACTCTGGGTTCTTTTCTCATTTTAAATCTCATTCTCTCTACACAGCCTGCTGAGCGTGCCCCCATAAATCCTTTCCCAGGTGCCAGGCGGCTGCCTGATTTAAGAGCAGTGCACAAGGGCTCCGTACCACTTGGAAAGGCATAAGGGAGAGGAAAGGTGGTTAAGAAACTGGGCGCCTACTTCTGAGGGTCCTCTAGGTGCAGGTTCTCAGAGGGACAGTGGCCACCCCCTCCCTCATCATACCAGGCTGTGCAGCCCCTGAATGTGCCAGAATATGTGGGATGGCACCCTGTACCTGATCCTTCCACAACACAAAAGAGGGATGAGGAAAAGAGTTTTTGAAAAAATCCAATTAGGAAAAAAAGGGGAGGCTATCTAAATTTGTTTAATTTTTAAGTAATTAGTCACATCCCAAATTATCCCTGCTGCCTGGTTGCCATGGGAAATAAGTGATAAATTTCTTGACGAATCATCAAGGTCCTTTCTAGAAAGACTTGGGAGGGAGGGATGGCTGCGCCCAGCCTCCCCAGTCCCTTGGGGCTCCTCCTTGGAGACTTGCAGAGCAGACACAGGCTGTCTCCTCCGCTGCTGTCCCCAAGCCCAGCCTTAGTGTTCCACTGCCACAGGACAGGAGCCCACCGTGGAGTGGGATTCCTGGACCAGTTCCTGGGATTAAGAGAGCGGATCTCACCCTAATGGACAGCCAGACCCTAGAGTCCACCGCCCAGGGTCCTATGCCGGGGTCACGGGAGGGGAAGGGAAGGTATGTTTATTTCCATATTGGAACCTGAACAAAAAGTGGTGAGAGACCCTGTGTACTTGCCAAGCCACCACCTGTGGTGGGTGATACATTCTCTGTCCCCTCCCTTCCCTTCATGGGACAGAACACAGCTGTGCCCTCAGCAAAGAAAAAAAGAAATATCACAGCACCTAACTGACAGGGAGTGAAGGTCTGGAAGGAGTCTAGGTCCATTGCCCTACTCCTGCCAGGACCCAGGGAGACAACTTCATTACACGTGTGGCACAGAAACAGAACAAGTCTTGAGAGCAGGGCTCCTCCATGTGCAAATGTACATTAAAACCACAGGGATACCGGGAAAGCTACAAAGGAAAGAGGGAGTAACCAGCTGGCGGTATCAGGACAAGAAGGAAGTGTGAAAAGCGTTCAGGCCTTACTTTCCTTTAAGCCACCAGGCCCAACCAGGAGCAACAGAGAGGGGGCGCACCCCAGGAACACCTCCAGGTTACCACCCGCCACACCTGCTCAGCACACCCAGGGACTCACGCTAACACTGTCCCTTTGTCAGGCAGATTCCATGAGCTGGTGCCTGAATGGAAGGAGATAGAGGGGAAAAAGGAGAGGGATTGGATTAGCTCTGGAGGAGAATGTTCTTGAAAGGCATGCTGGGACCTCAGCATAGGATCCTCCAGAGGTTGAGAGGGGCAGGGTGAGCACAGCTGTGACACTTTCCACCCCAAAATAGCAACCAGTGGTTAAGTTGCCCGTGTTCACTGAGCAAGACAAACTGCAGTCCTTTCAGAAAATGGAGAAAAGAAAATGCCAGAGAGTAATTCCTGGCCAGCCAGACCACCCCGTCACGGCCAGGGGATGCATCGCGCCCGGGGCAAAGACCAGGCAGACACAGAGGCAGGCGAGAGGCAATCTGCAGATCACAGTTGGAGCAGGCCTGTCTGCCTACACCATGAAGATGCAAAAGAAAGATCTGGTAGGTTGCTGTGACTTTAATGGCAGCAATCAGCCTGCGGCTTCACTGCAGCTTCAATAAGCCCACAGTGTCACTCACTCACACAAAGAGACGATGTATTTTTTCCTCCATGTTGGGCAAACTGACTCCATCTTCCAGTCTAACCCATCTGGGGTCTAAGTGGAAAGTAAGAGCATGTCCCCTCGCCGCCAACTTCCTCTGTGCCCTCAGACCTGTCTGATCATCTTCTTTGATTTTTTTCAAGTGTGTCAGAAATGTTCACAGACACCGCCTCAGTCCCTCAGCCTGCAGATCAAGGAGCCTGGGTTTTATGTGGCAGCCACAGTGTGACAGGCAGCTGCTTCTGGAGGTGGCAAGCTGGAAGGAGGAAGAGAGTAGGAGGAGAAGAAATAGTTCTTCTCCCAGGTTCTGGATCTGTAGTGATGTTCAGGCCAACCCTGGATGAATCCCACATCTCTTTTCTTTGCACTCTGATGGGTGTGTCTGACCTGCACCAAAACAAAGTTAGGCCATTTGTACTGATTAGGGTCACACAGGGGACCTGGGAAGCTCCCAGCTTGGACCAAGGAGGAAGGCAAGGTATGAGTCCCCTCCCCTACCCCACGACCAGGTTTGTGTGAAGACCTCCAGGTCCACAGACTCCACCATACTCAAAGGTCAGCGCTCCAGGCACTCAGAATGTCCTGCCAGGGCCTCGGCCGGGGATAACTGGGTCAGGCCTGAGTACTTCATAAACTTGGAAAGGAAGATTCAATCAACAACCAGCATGAACACTCCCTCTTGCCCACAGGAACTTAGCATTGCATCCCATTGCCAGGAGTGAGCTGCTGTCTACAGAGGCCTTTGTCCAAACACTTGGGTCCACCCCTAGCCACAAGACACTTGGATTCCTTTGCCCTGGAGTTGAAATGAGACCAGCCCCCCAAGCCTGTCCTCACCCAGGCCAAAGTTCTAAGGGCAACTCCTTAAGACCCCTCTCCAACTCAGGCTCTGAATTTCTGGGGTACAGAGAGGTAAAGAGCATGTAGTCTTCAAGAGCAGTGCTGCCTGATATAGTGACAGCACCTGTAATCCCAGCACTTGGGAGGTTGAAGCAGGAGGATTACTTACGGCCAGGAGTTCTAGGTCAGTCTGGACAGCATACCGAACTCCTGTCTCCAAAATAAAGAAACCGAGAGTAATGTTGAGAGGCAAGTGAGGGCAACTCTTCTGAAAGTTAGGTCAGCTCCCAGCGCTTCTAAATGTCACTATGTTTGAATGCATGTGACATTCCGGACCTCTCTGTTTTCTAGGCCAGCTAAACAAAGATGTGACCTATGCACAGATGTTCTCTTTCCTGAACTGCCTGCAGGTGAGCCCACCGACGTGCCACGAGGACACATCATACATGTGCACGGGGACACAGACACACACACATGCACGCACACGCACCTGCTACCCGTCGCTGTTCTTCTTTGATCATAGTGTGTTTTCCCACCCTTAGATCAACGCCTGCCATGGCTGGATGTCCTCCAACAAGACACTCCGGACTCTCACCTCCGAGGTAGGACTGTCCCCAGTCCCCTGACCACATCTTTGATCACTCTCCCTTCATTTGCTGCAGTTTTTATGGGAGATGGGTTTATGGTGACATGGTGGTCCCCAAGCTGGTAAATAGCAAAATCAAGCCAGGGTGCTCAAGGAGCTTAGAGAATTTGGGACACCCCGGCTCCTGCTTCGTCTCTCCTATTTGTCACTGTCTCTCCCAGGCCTGTGCACACATTTGCACACACACATGTACACACATGCATATGCATTCACACACACTGTGCAGTTTGTAGACACACAGAGCGCAGAGCTGAGCAGGTTCAGCCCTGTGTATGACAAGGTTCCCTAAGGTCAATGAGGACCGCCTAAGGCCTCCGAGAGAATCCACTGTTCGAGCAAAGCGCTTCGCATTTCTTTTGCAAACAATGAATAACCTGTTGGGAAAGGATTTATTTGAATTTTTTAAAAATATTCAATTAAAAGACATAGAGAACATGAAAATAACAAAAACCCATCTTTATTTTCTTCTGTTTTTGGTTTTATTCTGTCTTTTATTTTTAATTTCTCGAGGAAAGATATGAAGATATTTCATAATTTTCTTCTTTTCTAATAAGTGTACTTGGTGTTAAACAAAAAAAATAAAAAGAATCCGCCCAAAATATTACATAGACACTGTACTTCCAATACACTCCCTAAGGACAAGTTTGGTTTCTTCCTTTGTAGCACGAGAATACATGTCCATTCCTCTTTTATGCATCTCGGCATTACAAATCTCATCATAATAACACAACCTTTTTAAGGGATATAGTCGATGAATGCACCATGATTTATTTCAACTCTTGGTGTTAGACATACTGGTTATTTTCAGTCCTTCGCTATGATAAATAGCACTGCAATGAACTATCACACATATAAATATGGATGCTTCTGTGTATATGTCTCTCTCCTTATGGCAAGTTCCTATAAGCCTTGTGGGGTCAAAGCATAGGGCCAGGTTTAAGAATTTGATCCATGCTGCCACACTGCTGTCTAAAAAGGTAAAAACAATCAACATTCTCACCTACTCCTGTCAGCATGCAATATTAGTCACAGCTTCTCTGCTGATTCCATGGGGAAGAATTAGTGCCTTATTACCTAAATTTGCCCTGATTTGATCCCTAATGAAAGCTAACATTTTTCATGTGTTCTTTGGTCATTTGTACATGCATAGGATGGAATGTGTGGAACCAGTCTCCGCTCACCACTTGGAGGGAGGAAGGAGGGGGGTGGGGAGGGGAAGGTGAATTTCTTATTCCGCCTGAATTGTCTCGTCAAAGCTGAAGTCACGGAATTCTCCATTTCTCTCCACCGCAGAGAGCACAACAACTCTCCAATACACTGAAAAAAATTGCAGCCAGCGAGAAGTTTACAAACTTTGATCTTCTCTACACGGATTTTGCCTTTAAAGAAAGTAAGTCAGTTGTTTTAGGTATTGGCAGGGCCAGGCACAGAAGCTACCTTGCAGAACATATGGGGCCATGCAGCAGGCAGTAGGCTGGGCAGGGTTCTCGTGCCCATCCTGACACCACTAGTGGGAAAAAGCAAAGCTAAAGCGTGAGCTCAGTCTGAGGAGCTTGAGACGCAGTGTCACCTCCCTAATTCACCATCATCTCAGGGCCTCTGAAGCCAGGGACCAGTTGGAAAGAGCATTTGGCCAGCAGACTTCAGGCCAATGGGGTCTCCTACCTTGTTTTTTAAGTACATATTTGCAGTGCTTACAAAGTGATCACATTCCTGGGGGAGCTGCCACAAGTATATAACATACCTTAATTCTCTTTACTTCCTCTTCCCCTCTCTTCCCTGGCCCACCTCCCAACTCTTGGTGCCCTCTCCTTGTTTCGTATTGTCTACCTGTTGTTTTGCTCTTTGTGTATATCTTTGGTTTCTTGGATGAGAACCATGTGATAGTTAACCTTATGTGTCTGATATTCCATGTAACATGGTCTCAAGGTGCACCAATTTTCCTGCAAATGACTCAAATTGATCCTTCTTTACAGCAGAGGAAGTACTCTACTGTGCATAAATACCACCTTCTCTTTATCCATTCATCTGTTGGTGGAGATATAGGCTGCTTCAAAGATTTAACTACTAGGAGTTGTGTGGCTATAACATGAGTATGCATGGATCACTGTAATATGATGTCTTTAACTCCTTCAGAAAGATACCTAGAAGATGAATCCAGGTCAAATACAATTTCTAGGTTTAGTGTTTTGAGCATTCTCCAAACAGATTTCCATAGTGGCTGTACTAGTTTACATTCCTAACAACAAAGTAGAAAGACTTTTTCTCCCCCACAGCCTCACCAGCATTTATTATTATTTGATTTCTTGATGATGGCCATTCTTTTTGTGGTAAGAAGGAATTTCAGTGTTGTTTTAGTTTGCATTTCTCTATGGGCAGAGATGCTGAACATTTTTTTTCATGTATTTATTGGCCATTTGTAATTTTTCTGAGAAGTATCTGTTCATTTTATTTATCCACTTTTTGTTTGGGTCTTATTTTCAGAAGGGGCTAATTGTTGAGTTCTTTATATAATGTAATACTTGTCTTCTGTCCAGGGAGTACATGGCAAAGCTTTTTCTCATTCCATATATTGTCTCTTCTTTCTGTTGGTTGTTTCCTTTGCTGTGCAGAAGCTTTTCAACTTGATACGATCCCATTTATTGATTCTCAATGATATTTCTTGTGGAATTGGGGTTCTGCTTAAAAAATATTCACCTCTGCCTATATCTTCAGGAGAGTTACCTATTTTATCTTCCTGAAGATTTGTCATTTTTAATAGTTGTTCATCTATGTTGATTTTAGTTGAGTGCATAGTGAGAGACATGGATTGGGACTCAGTCTTCTGCATGTAGATGGCCACTTATCCCAACATCACTTGATGAAGAAGCTCTTTCTTCTAGTGTATGTTTTTGTCCCCTTGTCAAAGATCAGATGGCTGAAGGTGCCTGGGAAGCTAAGGTTGTCTTGCTGGTTGGCAGTCCCCTGTCCCCTGCGCAAATTGCCTGTGGGCTAAACCTGAACGTGACAGAAATGAGGGACACGGCAATGCCTTGCACAGCAAAGCACTGAGTGACCTAGGGACTCAGTCACAATGCAGATTCCCAGAGCCCACACAAGAGGAACATGAACCTGAATCCCATCACGGTCTCTAAGAGAGGGACCAAAGAACTGGTCTAAGGTGAAGTAAACAATGCATGCCCCATCTTTCAGGAATAGATTCCTTTTTCTGCATTCTGTGCAAACACTCAAGTAACTGATAAGTGGCCCCACAAAGACCAGCATGGTGACCAAAGCCACTGATTTATCTTTTACGTCTTGACTGTGCAAAGTATTATTTATTGATTGTAGTCCATCCAGATTTATTTTCATTGCTAAGCAATTTTCCTACTGGAGAAAAGCCCCCTATTGATTGACTGCCAGCTGAGATAATGCTAATGAAAAGCTTTACGGTGTGTGCAGAGGATGGAAGATTTCTCATCCGAGTTTATCGTCTCCAGCCTCCGCCCCCACCCTCCGGCCCCAGCATCTGGGATGGAGCAGATGGCCACCATGAATTATCAAATATTACATTAGCTGACACGCCGTGCATGGCAGACTCCAGTACTCCAATCCTAACATCTTTTCAACAAGACCCATCTCCCTTAACAAGATTTCTTGCCTACGTGATGTGCATTTCTCTCATGGGGAGAGACACTTTGATAAATAACCTCTCATTGAAATGCAAAGCTGAAGACTGACTAATGAAATCCTGTTGTAAACAAATGCACCACCAAGTGATCTCTGATCATCACCAAACTTGCATATAGATAAAGTGATTAAAAATATGATAATGTCTAACATTCACCCATGGCTCTTTTCATTTCCCAGAGTGACATCCATCCCTGTCATTGATGATTTCTGGGACTGCAGCAACCCTCTGACAATCTTTGGCCTCCACTTTCCACACTTGGATATGGGGCATCCACATCTACTAAGCAAATCTAATGATTATACCATTTTGTTATCCTCATAAATGCTGTGTTCAGTACACACCCAGTGCCAGGAAAGAGAAACGTAGCCTGACACCCTTGTCAGTACATGATTCTGGGTTAGAAAAACTACCACCACCTAGGCTGATTAAAATGCAGAATCCCAGGCCCCACCCCTGATCTACCTAATCAGAATCTGCATTGCAACACAGTACACAGGTCATCTCTATGGCCACTAAAGTTCAGCACTGGAGCTCTCCAACACTCTATGATTAAAAACTTCCTCACTCAATCACCAAGTTAAAAACTTCCTCACTCAATCACCAAGTTAAAAACTTCCTCACTCAATCACCATCTCTGTGCAGATGCTGGGAATGTAAATGTCAACCAAACAGAATTCTCTCCATGGAGGGAGAAGAGCTTTATCCTTGATGCCATGCAGCCAGCATCCCACTAGTGAGCTAGTGAGATGGCAAGTAGCTGCAGTAAATGCAGTTCAGTAACAAAAGGCTGGGTTAGACTGAACGGAGCTGCTACGTTAACATGGCTGCAACCTTCCAGGTATTGCCCCTGCTTGTAGATTTCCACTGACAGTTCAAGGAACCTTCTGTTTATAATCCATTTGTTTTATTTGTTAAGAATCAGCATGGCCAGGCTTGGTGGCATGCACCTGTAATTCCATCACTCCAGGAACCTGAAGCAGAAATACTGCAAGTTCAAGCCCAGCCTGGGCAACTAAGTAGCATAGTGACAGTCTGCCTCAAAATTTTATAAAATAAAATTTAAAAGCGCCTCAGTGCAAAGCCCTGGTGTTCCATCCCTAGTATGAA